>SJYW01017222.1:124083-152467 GCA_006410735.1 Raphicerus campestris
CTGGAAAAGGTCAGTTTTCATTCCAATCCCAAAGAAAGACAATGTCAAAGAATGCTCAAATTACCACACAGTTGCACTCATCTGATATGCTAGTAAAGTAATGCTCAAAATTCTCCAGGCCAGGCTTCAGCAATATGTGAACCTTGAACTTCCAGATGTTCAGGCTGCTTTTAGAAAAGGCAGAGGAACCGAAAAAGCAAGAGAGTTCCAGAAAAACATCTATTTCTGCTTTATTGACTATGCCAAAGCCTTTGACTGTGTGGATCACAATAAACTGGAAAATTCTGAAAGAGATGGGAATACCAGACCACCTGACCTGCCTCTTGAGAAATCTATATGCAGGTCAGGAAGCAACAGTTAGAACTGGACATGGAACAATAGACTGGTTCCAAATAGGAGGAGTACGTCAAGGCTGTATATTGTCACCCTGCTTATTTAACTTATATGCAGAATACATCATGAGAAACACAGCTGGAGGAAGCACAAGCTGGAATCAAGATTGCCGGGAGAAATATCAGATATGAAATATCTGAGAGAAATCTCAGATATGCAGATGACACCACCCTTATGGCAGAAAGTGAAGAGGAACTAAAAAGCCTCTTGATGAAGGTGAAAGAGGAGAGTGAAAAAGTTGGCTTAAAGCTCAACATTCAGAAAACAAAGATCATGGCATCCGGTCCCATCGCGTCATGGCAAATAGATGGGGAAACCGTGGAAACTGTGGCTGACTTTCTTTTTCTGGGCTCCAAAATCACTGCAGATGGTGATTGCAGCCATGAAATTAAAAGACGCTTACTCCTTGGAAGGAAAGTTATGACCAACCTAGACAGAATATTAAAAAGCAGAGACATTACTTTGACAACAAGGTTCATCTATGTGAGTATACAAAGATATTAAGTAACTTTGCCTTATCTAGGGTTGTTAGCCTAGGGAGGATTTTGTTCAGGAAACACTATCCCAAGTGAATTTTAAAGAATGAGAGACATTTTACCCAGAAAATGTAAAAAGAAAAAAAGAGCATGAGAAAGGATCATTTATTTAGCACAAGGCACAGTTGGAATTGCCTTTATACATAATCTTATTTATTATAAGGCATAACTCTATAAATTAAATCTTGTAGTCTTATTTTATAAAGACAGTGGGAAAGAATTAATATTTTAATTATGCAACAGGTACTATAAGTTTTATATATGTGCTTTTTTAATACTCAGAATGACACAGACTGCAGATTTTATTACTGTGGTTTTGCATATGAAAAAGCATAAATTATAGGGAATATTTAACTTGCTGAAGGTCACAGACCCAAACAATAG
Organism: Raphicerus campestris; assembly: GCA_006410735.1. NCBI lineage: Eukaryota > Metazoa > Chordata > Mammalia > Artiodactyla > Bovidae > Raphicerus > Raphicerus campestris. The sequence continues at coordinate 125,397 of SJYW01017222.1, forward strand.
TCAAGAAAGAATTTTAAGCCGGTTTATTCCGGCTCCTCCAATGTGAAAAAAGGTCCCTTCAGAAACAGAACAAATCACATATGAATTTAAGAAGTTTAGACTTTTGTTGAATATATTATTCCACTTTCTCTACACAAGCTGCTTTCTAAAAGACTTTATAGAAACAAACTTTAACTTGGTATTTGGAAAGTTAGGCATTATAATGAAAAATGATTAAGAATTATTCAAAGTCTTTCTATATTTCACTTTTAACAACTTTCCAATTTTGTACAAGATAGAGAATTTGGAGAAGAAAAGTCGATGTAACAAAAACTGACATAGATTCAATTAAGAATCCACAAATTTTCAAAAAGCATGTAATTATTTCAGTGTCTTTGCTTTCAAATTACAATATATAAGATCTCTATTGAAGAATAATGTGCATAGTAATTTATCCAGTAAATTGTGTTACTTTTCAGGAAGATTTTTAATTTTAAGTTTGCATTAATACCACATGAGTTCATCTTATCAAAATCCCACCCCCCCAAAAAAAATGTAGGGCAAATGAAATAANTAAGATCTCTATTGAAGAATAATGTGCATAGTAATTTATCCAGTAAATTGTGTTACTTTTCAGGAAGATTTTTAATTTTAAGTTTGCATTAATACCACATGAGTTCATCTTATCAAAATTCCACCCTCCCCAAAAAAAATGTAGGGCAAATGAAATAACCTAATATTTAAGAACCGAGAATCTTGAATCCTATAATGATTTATTTATGAGCCATCTGGTTATATAAACATGATAGTGGAGTCAAATGTAATCTGTATGCATAGAAAGAAAGAATTATTCAGAAAGAAATAATTAGGTTTTACGAGTGAAATCCCAAGGCTAACTGCAGGATTTAGGTAACAAATTTCCTTGTGAGAGAAGAAAATGTATAAAATGTATTATAATATGTAATGTTACATATATATTATGTATAGATAGTCACTTTGTTGTACAAAACAAATTAGCAAGACATAAGTCAACATACTTCAATAAAATTTTGGGAAAAATTTACCTGTATAATATATATAATGCCCATATAGGTCTATACACAGCTATTGCATGATTTTACCATAGCAAGAAGGACTGAGAACTAAAGCATTTTATCTAGGGAATTATGAATGCAAATGAATACAGTGAGTATGAGTCATCCTGGGTTCATAAGGGAGGCTAGGGGAACCCAAGAGAGCACTGCTTTCCATTTCTNTGAACTGAACTGAACTGATGGCATTCTAAATTTTCTTATTCAGATTCTAACCAATACTTCTGAAATAAGTAGAAGGCATATAAATTATAACAAGTCCAAAGATATTTTCCCATCAAAAAATTATGCTCTTGACTATAACTGAAAATTAAAATGAAAATTCTCCAATTTACAATCAATGATGTAAGCCAAGGCAGCTAAAATTAAAAGTAAAAATTGGAACAACTTCAGAATAACAGACACAAATATGATAGTAAGTTGGAAACACATTTTATCATGAAATATAATCACATATGTTGTACACTGAACAATTCCATTATGCATTCACATTTACTATGATTTTGATGATGTTTCCCATCACCATCAAGTTGTGTAACATGTCGGCCTTGTCCATCTATGTTTTTATCATTTATTGTATCCATAGTGAAAGCAAAAGCATATTCAGGTCTGTAGAAGTTTCAAATACTTGAACTTTACACAGTAACAGTCCTAAATATCAATAATCTTTGTTTTCATCTTAATAATCTAGCTCTATTTTGCTATGCAAATGAATAATTTTACCATCAGTTGAGTGATGTCAACTTAGATTAGTACACAGAAAATATATATTAGTTCTCATCTAAGGGATAAAAATTTTTTATACATCCAATGTTTTGGGAGTGGATGTGTGTGAAGCGCTTAAGTACTTGTAAGCATTTATCTTTCTCTCTAAACAACCTAAGATGCAGATAATCTATGTCAGTTTGAATCCATGTAGTTTGGGGGCTTCCCAGGTGGTGCACATGGTAAAGAACCTGCCTGTCAATGCAGTAGATATATAAGACATGGGTTCAATTCCTGCGTTGGGAAGATCCTCTGGAGGAGNATCCAATGTTTTGGGAGTGGATGTGTGTGAAGCACTTAAGTACTTGTAAGCATTTATCTTTCTCTCTAAACAATCTAAGATGCAGATAATCTATGTCAGTTTGAATCCATGTAGTTTGGGGGCTTCCCAGGTGGTGCACGTGGTAAAGAACCTGCCTGTCAATGCAGTAGATATATAAGACATGGGTTCAATTCCTGCGTTGGGAAGATCCTCTGGAGGAGGACATGGCAACTCACTCTAGTATACTTGCCTGGAGAATCCCATGGACAGAGGAGACTGATGGTCTACAGTCCATAGTGTCTCACTGAGTCAGACACTACTGAAGCAACTTAGCACACATACATGCATGTAGTTTACATTTAACAATAAACTATAGAGGATATACTGCAGAATTTATCAATAATATCCTATTCCTGTGCATTTGTTTCCTATAGAGTGACTAAACCATTCACAGAGTTCGTTCCTCTTGGAGTCTTCTATTTCTGTTTGCCCTCATATAGGGATATTATAATGCCACTTCTTCACTCCAGGCCATTCTTTTTCAGACTTTAAAATTACTTGTATAAAGTAGGCCTTTGATTTCTATTCATATTTACTCAATTCTAGTGAGGGCTATGGTTTTTCCAGTAGTCATGTATGCATATAAGAGTTGGGCTGTGAAGAAAGCTGAGCACCAAAAAATTGATGCTTTTGAAGTATGGTGTTGGAGAAGACTCTTGAGAGTCCCTTGGACTGCAAGGAGATCCAACCAGTCCATTCTAGAGGAGATCAGTCCTGGGTGTTCTTTGGAAGGATTGATGCTAAAGCTGAAACTCCAGTACTTTGGCCACCTCATGCAAAGAACTGACTCATTGGAAAAGACTCTGATGCTATGAGGGATTGGGAGCAGGAGGAGAAGGGGATGACAGAGGATGAGATGGCTGGATGGCATCACTGACTCGATGGACGTGAGTCTGAGTGAACTCCAGGAGTTGGTGATGGACAGGGAGGCCTGGCATGCTGCAATTCATGGGGTCGCAAAGAGTTNAGGTAACAACTTAGGCTTGTGGCTGATGTTTTAAGTGTGATGGTGGTAGGACTGACCCTTAACTGGTGGAACCGGATGCTGTCTGGGTAATTATTTTGTTGTTTAGTCTCCAAGTTGGTCCACCTGTTTTGCGACCCCATGGACTGTTGCCCTCCAGGCTCCTCTGTCTGTGGAATTTCCTAGGCAAGAATACTGGAATGGTTTGCCATTTCCGTCTTCAGGGGATCTTCCCAACCTAGGGATCAAACCTGCATCTCCTGCATTGCAGGCAGATTCTTTTACTCTGTGCCACCAGCGAAACCTGTGTCTAGGTAGAGAGTGTCACAGTTCAGTGGAATTGTGGGGCACCTAGTTGGGGTGCCGAGAATTGCTTGTTGATGTGGGACTGTCTTCCCTTCCCCACACCTGCCCCTGACATTGGCAGTAATACCAAGACCTATTTGATAGGTTCTCAGTAAATTTTATTGAGTAAATGGATACCATTGAATGGTTGAATTCTAAGATGTCAGAGTTTAACAGCCCTAGAAGACTAACCTAACTGTCACAACTGGCGGATGATAAAGCTTTAGAAAAGGGAAGTGTCTTACCTATATGTTTTTACTTTATTTTTTTATGTTTCCTGATACATGGGTTTATTTCCTTACTTTTTAAAACTTGATCATTTTTGGCAATGGAGAGCAACCCATGGATAATAAAATACCTATGTCTATATAAGACTGATTGATATTATAATTGATTGATATTATGATTGATATTATAATTGATTTATATATATGAAATGTATGGGGGCTTCCTATGTGGTGCTAATGGTAAAGAACCTGCCTGTCAATGCAGTAGATATATAAGACATGGGTTCAATTCCTGCGTTGGGAAGATCCTCTGGAGGAGGACATGGCAACTCACTCTATTATACTTGCCTGGAGAATTCCATGGACAGAGGAGACTGATGGTCTACAGTCCATAGTGTCTCACTGAGTCAGACACTACTGAAGCAACTTAGCACACATACATGCATGTAGTTTACATTTAACAATAAACTATAGAGGATATACTGCAGAATTTATCAATAATATCCTATTCCTGTGCATTTGTTTCCTATAGAGTGACTAAACCATTCACAGAGTTCGTTCCTCTTGGAGTCTTCTATTTCTGTTTGCCCTCATATAGGGATATTATAATGCCACTTCTTCACTCCAGGCCATTCTTTTTCAGACTTTAAAATTACTTGTATAAAGTAGGCCTTTGATTTCTATTCATATTTACTCAATTCTAGTGAGGGCTATGGTTTTTCCAGTAGTCATGTATGGATATGAGAGTTGGACTGTGAAGAAAGCTGAGCACCAAAGAATTGATGGTTTTGAAGTGTGGTGTTGGAGAAGACTCTTGAGAGTCCCTTGAACTGCAAGGAAATCCAACCAGTCCATTCTAGAGATCAGTCCTGGGTGTTCTTTGGAAGGATTGATGCTAAAGCTGAAACTCCAGTACTTTGGCCACCTCATGCAAAGAACTGACTCATTGGAAAAGACTCTGATGCTATGAGGGATTGGGAGCAGGAGGAGAAGGGGATGACAGAGGATGAGATGGCTGGATGGCATCACTGACTCGATGGACGTGAGTCTGAGTGGACTCCAGGAGTTGGTGATGGACAGGGAGGCCTGGCATGCTGCAATTCATGGGGTCGCAAAGAGTTGGACATGACTGAGCAACTGAAGTGAACTGAACTGAGTGAGCTGTTAAAGCTCCTTATTAAATAATGGGGTAGATTATATATATATATATATCTCCCTAGATCCTGATATAGGGCTGTACATGCATTAAATAGAGTTGGAACAATGTGGGTTATGAATGTAAATTTATTTCAGTAGATCCTTCTCTTGTTTGCATCTTATAAATTTTTGTATCATGTGTTGATTAAACATAGAATACTATCATTTTATTACACAGTGTTGACAATTGTATTTCCTTATTTAAAGCTTTTATAAATTACATACAAATTTCAAGTTTTACATTTTGAAGAAAACATTTAAAGTTCCAAAGAAAATAGATTGGAAAGAGTTTGTAATAAATTTCAAAATTATGTAAGTCAGTATGACTAAATATCTAAATTGAAGAGACAAATGGGCAATTCAGCAATAATATTTGGATGATTCAATGCCTCATTTTCAATAATGATAGAACAGCAAAGCATAAGATTAAATTTTAAAAGATCAAAATCATATAAAGTATGTTCTTCTATCATAATTGAATGAAATTAAAGATAAGTACCAGAGGAAACTGGGGGAACTAACAAATATGATAAAATTAAACAACACACTCACTCCTAAATAATGAATGGGGCAAAAAAGAACAGACAAGAAAAATTAGAAAATAGTTGAGATGAGTAAAATGAACACAACATGTCCAAATCTACGTAATTCAGATAAAGCAACATTTAAAAGGAGATTTGTATTTGTAAATGCCTATACTAAAAAAAATAAATCCTTAGTCAATAGCCTAAATTTCCATCCTATGAAACTGGAAAAAATGAGAACAAACTAAATTTAAAGTAGTCAGAAGAAAAGAGAATACATAGGAGAGGGAATAAATAGATAATTTTAAAAATAGAGAAAATGAAACCAAAAGTTTACTCTTTGCAAAATTCAGCAATCAATACTACATTTGAAACTTAGTTTTTTAATTGAAGAATAAATTCTTTAGTTTCCCATCTCAAGAATTATATGTGGGCCTAGTAGCAGGTAAGAAAATATGTTGGCATTGGAGCCCTCATTGACACTCTTGAAAGCATATGGGAGAGTAAATTCATGGCAATGAAAATATAGCCAATGGGAAAATATTTGGATGCACTGTATTTATTGATATCTTTAGAACACAGATTTATTCTAAATATGTAAAATGCTTCCTAAAGGAAAGAATTAGTTGTATAGATGATATATGTTCCTACCCATAGATGATAGAGAGGTGTGTGAATTGACAGTGTTAACTGTCTTTCCCATCAGCTGAGAGGTATAAAGAAAAGGAAAAGTTTTCATGATTTTCTGACTAGCAAATCTGAATAAGATTAATAAGTCGATTCTCTTTTTGGATATACTGGTCATTTTTTTAATTTATTAAACAAGCCTGCCATTATTACAGTTATTTTTTGTTACCATTTTCCATAATATAATTTTCATGAATTGTTATAGGAAAAACATGTTTCCTAGGTCTCATTATTTTATCCATAGTACATGCATGTGTTAGTCACTCAGTCATGTCTGACTCTTTGTAACCCCATGGACTATAGCTTGCCAGGCTCCTCTGTCCATGGAATTCTCCAGGCAAGAATACCATTGTGGATTGCCATTTCCTTCTCCAGGGAATCTTCCCAACCCAGGGATCAAATCACAGTCTCCTGCATTGCAGGCAGATTCTGTACCATCTGAGCCTCCAGGGAAGTCCCAAATAATTATCAAATATTTATTAGATTATCAAAAATAGTCTAGTTGTGTTAAATCAATTACCACTAGATAAATTATCTGGGTAGGTGTTTATTTTGATACTATATCTTCAACATTTGGGAGAGTGCTAGCCTAGAGTGGGTACTCAAGGAATATTGCTTAAGTGAGTTGGTGGAGATATAATGTCAGTACAAAATATTTTACACAGTGAGTATGTGGTATTTATATTTTGTTTGGTTTTTTTTTCTCTATGGAATACTTTCTTTTTTAATTTTTATATTTACTTTATTTTACTTGACAATACTGCATTGGTTTTGCCGTACACTGACATGAATCAATTGTTTTACAATGTTGTGTTGGTTTCTGCTATGCAACAATGTGAATCAGATCTCTCTGCATATAGATCTCCTCCCTCTTGACCCTTCCTCCACAAACCTCCCCATCCCACACCTCTAGGTCATCTCCGAGTGCCAGGCTGGGCTTTCTGTGTAATACAGCAGCTTCCAGAGCATGAGGTCCTTAAATAAATGGTCAACTAAAATTATCATCTAAAAAGCATAAAATACCTTGATAAGTTGCAATATCCCCAAATTTGCCAGGCACTGTAGACGTATTATTATAATTTAATCTGATTTTTTGTGTCGTATTTTATTCACTATAATTTGCTGCATAACAACACTATTATCACAAGCTTAGTGGCCTAAAACATCACACATTCTTTAATTGTTTTTAATTTTTATTTTCTTTCAGAATATAATTCATTACAATGTTGTGTTAGTTTTCAGTATACACCAAGGTGATTCAGTTATGCATGTACCTATATCCATTCTTTTTCAGATTATTTTCCCAAAAAAGGCTATTTCAGAATATTGAGTAGACTTTCCTGTGTCATATAGTAGATCCTTGTTGATTACCTATTTTATATATAGTAGTTCAGTTTAGTTCAGTCGCTCAGTCATGACCGACTCTTTGAAATCCCATGAATCGCAGCACGCCAGGCCTCCCTGTTCATCATCATCTCCCAGAGTTCACTCAGATTCANACTCCTTTTCCTATTTGGAATCAGACAGTATTTGCTAAATACTGTACTTTGGCAAATTGCAGTACTCCTAATGCAATCATATCTACTAACACTATCATTATCTAAATATCTACTAACATTACATATCTACTTGCAATCTAGTACCACTACAGTATCTACTAAAACTACTAAATCTTCTAACACTCCTGCATCTACTAGCAATATTTTATTTGTTAAGAATACTGTATCTGCCAGCTCTGCAGTAATGACTAACACTATNACTAACATTACATATCTACTTGCAATCTAGTACCACTACAGTATCTACTAAAACTACTAAATCTTCTAACACTCCTGCATCTACTAGCAATATTTTATTTGTTAAGAATACTGTATCTGCCAGCTCTGCAGTAATGACTAACACTATAATATCTACTAACACTACACTATCTGACATTGTGATGTCTGCTAACACTACAATGTATACTAATAGTACCATATTGACTATGATCATCATTGTATCTACTAATAAACCCTACAATATCTACTAATGCTACACTTACTATCATAGTATCTATACAATTGAAAGAGAGAAATCTTTACTCAACTGGAAGACTCCAAATTAGACAAAATATTCTTGATTTTTGAATGTTTATTTTATAAGAAAACATCACTCTATCACACTTGGTTGCCATCAGGATAGACAAAAGTACCAATACTTACAGATATATTTTTTTGATAAAAATCTAGGAATTTAAATATTCTTTCTTTTATCAAGGAAAGTAAATGGTAAAGTCCTTCCTTTTAATCCCACCTACTAAAGAAGCCTGATTTTGCAACAGAGTTGTGCTTGTTTCATATTTAAATTTGGTTGGGCTAAATGAATTAGTAGAGGGAATTCTCTCAGTGCTAGAGACCTAAACTTTAGCCCTTTCTCTTCAGTGTAACTTTGAAGAAGTCATTTAAATTCATCTTTTTCTCTAATTTTTGAAATGAAAATATTGGAATAATTAATCTTCAATGTTCTTTCCAAGCCGGAAACCATAAGCTGGATACTTGATTTTATTCCCTTTATGAAAGATTCTTCTCTCTTGAGCTCAGATTTCACAATCTGTTTTCCCCATTTGTCATCTTCACCACTTGAGCAGCCTTGACTTGAAATGTGAGGCCACCCCCATACAAGCTGTTCTGATCTGCCAAGCTGTCCACTCTCCACCCCATCATTTTGCGTGTGTGTGTGTGTGTGTGTGTGTGTGTTTGAGAGAGAGATTTATATATCCTGCCAATAGAAATTCACAGCATTCTTGCATTTAAAACATTTCCTGTATATGAGCTAGCACCTCAAGTAGCCATGGAAGAATTTAGAATCTCCAAAAGGAGAAAGCTTCCGACAATGATTTTGAAGGATGCTTTTGCATTAAATGGTGAAGTTTTTCTTTTCTAAAGTGATTCACTGGGATCCTAAGAATTTGACTCATATTTATGACTCTGGCTAGTATACAGCAAATTTACTGACTCTCAAGTGAAAGGCTTACCTTGGGTATGCATGCCACCCTTCTAGTATTAGTGCTGGCCACACACCTTCATGGCCTTCCTCCTCTCTCAACTAGATTCTCTTTCAATTATTTGTTACTTCCTCTCATGATTAGAAAAACACACTGATAAAAAAGAAATACTCACGACATAGCGGTGAACACTGGTAACATGTCAATGTCCTTTTACTGTTTGATGTTTTATCATGCATTAGGATTTTTTGATTTTGTATCATCAAATATCTGAGCTTTTTCAAATATCACTCCTTTAATTTGGAATTATTTTTATTATTTCAGGAAAAAATAGTTCTGTGGAAAATTAGATTAAGGAATGCAATACTAAGGTGGCTAGAATATATCTCTGTCTCCCAAAGTACTTGATAAAGATTGTCACACTATATTATTTATTTCAGAGACAGAATATTATAATTTCTAATTCCACAGAATTTCATGTCAGATAATACTGGCTATAAATCCTGTTGCCATTTAAAAGATGTTTGACTTCTGGCAAATTACTTAACTTTGCTAAGGAATTTTTACACTGATGAAATATATAGATTTTTTTTTTAGAATTTTTGTTATAGTATTTGTAAATCTTATATTTAGAGCCTGAGAATGAAAATGTGCTCAATATGGTCGCAAAGAATCGGACACGACTGAGTGACTGAACTGAACTGAAGCATTAATTATAAGAAAGCCTAATAAATCTAGCACTTGCCAGGTCCCAGATACTAGGCTAAGCACTTTACATATATTACCTTTTATTAATTTTCACAACATTTTTGTGAGGTAAATACAATTATTAATTAGCCTCATTTTACAAGCTATGGAAACGAAGAACAGAGAAGGCAAGTAACTTGCCCAAGATCACCACTGCTGGTAGGTGACAAAGTCTGGATTTGAATGTAGTCTATGCCTTTAACCAATAGTCCACGTCACAGAAACTACTTGGTCAATTTTATCAGTTTAGCATTTGAATAAAGTTTCATATATTAATCATAACTTAGTTCAGGTAAAAAGGGTTGCCTAGTAAAGGTGGTTTAAGGTTATCCAGCTCAGCAAATAAAGAAGATTGATGCACAGATTTCTTTGTAACTGGCTAAAACAAAACATTGAGAATGTTTAAAACAAATATTTAAGCAATATATACCTTTACCTAAAATTATTATTATACTATTATTGATACCAGATAATATTGGGTTTAAACTCTAGCTTTGCCACTTAAAAGATGTTTGACTTTTGGCAAATTGCTTAACTATGCTGAGGAATTTCTACACTGATGAAAAGAATGCTTATTTCTACACTGACAGAAAGAAAGTACATATTAATGTGTACTTTCCTAGACAACATATCTGTATTACCATCAATTCTACATTATTAAAGTCATTATTAAATGGTTGAGAGCCAAATTCTAACTTCAGGATACGTATTCCATGAAAGGGACATCTGTGAGTTTGGGTAGTGGTCCAAGATCTATCTACTTCCTTCTGGTAGCAGCATCTTGACTTTCCTTTAGGGAACAGCTTTCTCCTACCCCAAGCACATGTACTTCAGTTCAGTTCAGTTCAGTCACTCAGTCATGTCCGACTCTTTGTGAACCCATGAATCACAGCACACCAGGCCTCCCTGTCCATCAGCAACTCCCGGAGTTCACTCAGACTCTTGTCCATCGAATTGGTGATGCCATCCAGCCATCTCATCCTCAGTCATCCCCTTCTCCTCCTGCCCCCAATCCCTCCCAGCATCAGGGTATTTTCCAATGAGTCAACTCTTCACATGAGGTGGCCAAAATACTGGAGTTTCAGCTTCAGCATCAGTCCTTCCAATGAACACCCAGGGTTGATCTCCTTCAGAATGGACTGGTTGGATCTCCTTGCAGTCCAAGGGACTCTCAAGAGTCTTCTCCAACACCACAGTTTAAAAGCATCCGTTCTTTGGCACTCAGCCTTCTTCACAGTCCAACTCTCACATCCATACATGACCACAGGAAAAACCATAGCCTTGACTAGATGGACCTTAGTCAGCAAAGTAATGTCTCTACTTTTGAATATGCTATCTAGGTTGGTCATAACTTTTCTTCCAAGGAGTAAGCGTCTTTTATTTCATGGCTGCAGTCACCATCTGTTCAGGCATGGGCAAACCTTCCTTCTGGACCCAGAAATTGAGCTGTAACTCATACAGTGTGTGAGAGCATGTCCTCTCCTATGCTCCTTTTTGCCATATCCTATGCCACTGACGGGATTCCTTTGTGGCTCAGAGAGTAAAGAGTCTGTCTGCAGTGTGGGAGACCTGAGTTTGATATCTGGGTTGGAAAGATCCCCTAGAGAAGAAAATAGCAACCCATGCCAATATTCACTTTCACCAGTATTTTTTGCCGAGAAAATCCCATGGACAGAGGAGCCTGGCAGACTATAGTCCATAGAGTTGCAAAAAGTCAGACATGGCTGAGTGCACACACATGCATGCATGCACACACTTGCACACACACACACACACACACACACACACACACACACGCCTATTTGGCACTGCAACAATTTTTACATTAGAGTAATATTTTTAAGTGAAATCTTTCTGTGTACACCAGTTGTAGGATATTATCAACACTAAAATAGAAAGAGTTTTTTTATTCTAAATTTTAAAAAAAATCACTTTCTCATCAATGGTTTGCCTTACCCCTAACATTCCTGACAGCTGAGTGGCTTCAACCTCATCTCCACATTAAGCTCTTGGTCACTCCCACTTATAACAAGGAGAGTTAGAGCAGTGGTTCAGCTTGATTAGGAGCCTCAGCATCTGTTCACATTGCTGCTGTATCTGATCATGCATGGCATCCATGCCTGATACTATCCTCTCTCGANCTTCACATGAGGTGGCCAAAATACTGGAGTTTCAGCTTCAGCATCAGTCCTTCCAATGAACACCCAGGGTTGATCTCCTTCAGAATGGACTGGTTGGATCTCCTTGCAGTCCAAGGGACTCTCAAGAGTCTTCTCCAACACCACAGTTTAAAAGCATCCGTTCTTTGGCACTCAGCCTTCTTCACAGTCCAACTCTCACATCCATACATGACCACAGGAAAAACCATAGCCTTGACTAGATGGACCTTAGTCAGCAAAGTAATGTCTCTACTTTTGAATATGCTATCTAGGTTGGTCATAACTTTTCTTCCAAGGAGTAAGCGTCTTTTATTTCATGGCTGCAGTCACCATCTGTTCAGGCATGGGCAAACCTTCCTTCTGGACCCAGAAATTGAGCTGTAACTCATACAGTGTGTGAGAGCATGTCCTCTCCTATGCTCCTTTTTGCCATATCCTATGCCACTGACGGGATTCCTTTGTGGCTCAGAGAGTAAAGAGTCTGTCTGCAGTGTGGGAGACCTGAGTTTGATATCTGGGTTGGAAAGATCCCCTAGAGAAGAAAATAGCAACCCATGCCAATATTCACTTTCACCAGTATTTTTTGCCGAGAAAATCCCATGGACAGAGGAGCCTGGCAGACTATAGTCCATAGAGTTGCAAAAAGTCAGACATGGCTGAGTGCACACACATACATGCATGCACACACTTGCACACACACACACACACACACACACACACACACACACACACACGCCTATTTGGCACTGCAACAATTTTTACATTAGAGTAATATTTTTAAGTGAAATCTTTCTGTGTACACCAGTTGTAGGATATTATCAACACTAAAATAGAAAGAGTTTTTTTATTCTAAATTTTAAAAAAAATCACTTTCTCATCAATGGTTTGCCTTACCCCTAACATTCCTGACAGCTGAGTGGCTTCAACCTCATCTCCACATTAAGCTCTTGGTCACTCCCACTTATAACAAGGAGAGTTAGAGCAGTGGTTCAGCTTGATTAGGAGCCTCAGCATCTGTTCACATTGCTGCTGTATCTGATCATGCATGGCATCCATGCCTGATACTATCCTCTCTCGATATTGCCTTGGAAACAAACTTCCTTTGTGAACCATCCATCACATCAATTCTAGTCACTTGTGGGCTAAATCCCTTCAGTTATGTCTATTCTTTGTGACCCTATGGACTGTAGCCCGCCAGACTCCCTGTCCATGGGATTCTGCACACAAGAATACTGGAGTGAATTGCCATGCCCTTCTCCAGGGGACCTCCCTAACCTAGGAATAGAACCTACATCTCTTGTGTTGGGAGGTGAGTTCTTTACCACTAGCACCTCCTGAGTCACTTGGCCCTGCCTTATTGCCCATTAACAACTCTCTGACTTTAAAAAAAAAAAACTACTGAATAGCCCCATTCTCTAAAGACCAGTTCCCTGCTCTGTTTTTGCTGGTGTATACAGGATTAAAAGTCCTAAATTATCCCACAGTCAGGGCCTTGTGCCCTACTGCTTACCTCATTGACACTGATTGCCATCTTAGGATCTGATTTAGTGCTTTGTAGAAACCAATTAACTGTGTCAAATAATCAGGATCTTAATTAAAATATAAGTGAATGATTTCTAATCTCAGGAAGCTCATTATCTAACAGAAAACAAAGAATGCTAGGAAAATTAAAGTTCCTATACTGTGAGAAATGTCCAAATGTGCATCCATTTTTCAGGCTTAATCTATAAATTGATTAACTAGATTGACAACCACAGAAAGGTATAGCTGTAGAACAGAATATTTTAAAGCTTGGGCTTCCCTGGTAGCTTAGATGGTAAAGTGTCTGCCTACAATGTGGGAGACCCGGGTTCAATCCCTGGGTCAGGAAGATCCCCCGGAGAAGGAAATGGCAACCTACTCCAGGACTGTTGCCTGGAAAATCCCATGGACTGAGGATCCTGGTAGGCTACAGTCTATGGGGTCGCTAAGAGTTGGACACAACTGAGCGACTTCACTTCACTTCAGTGTAAAAATAATGGAATGGCAGACATGAGTTGGAAGAAGCAGAAAAAGAGATGACTGGTATCTAACATAGGGCAAAACACGACATAAAGTCTAATGTTGACGAATAAAGAAAATAAAGAATCGAGAACATCAAGTAGATCAATAAATTCAACCAAGAGAAGTCAGAATAAATATGTTAACTTGATTAATCACAAAATAAAGACAGAAGCATATTATTTTTGCTTAGGAAGAGAAACACTAGAAAAACATGACAGAAATGTTTAAAATTGAAATCACTTGAAGATTGGGATTGGGACTAGGTTTGAGCAAAGGAAAGAAGAGTTGAATGACAATTAAAACTCTTCTTTCCTTTGAAGTATAGCGTGCAAGACTTCCCTGGTAGCTCAGATGGTAAGGAGTCTGCATGTAAAGTAGGAGACCTGGGTTTGATCCCTGGGTTGGGCAGATCCCATGGAAAAGGAAATGGCAACCACTCCAGTATTCTTGCCTGGAAAATCCCATGGACAGAGGAACATGGCAGGCTGCAGTCCATGGGGTCACAAACAGTCAGACACGATTGAGCAACTTCACTTATAGCATGCAAAAAATGAGTAACTCAGTCATACAGCTAAATATATATTTTATGTAGTGAATGTACTCGTGATAAATTAAATGACAATCATGAAGTTAAATTATGAAAAAACCTTATGAGTACAAATATCTAAATTTGAAGCAAGTTGATTTTAGAAGGAACAATTCCAATCTGTTATAGATCTCATTATTCTCATTTTATTATTTAAAAGAGAATCTTGGTGATTTTATGAAAATTGCCCAAAGTTTAAGAGGAAGCATGGAGAATTTGCACTCAGTCCTATCTAAATTCATAATATGCATTCCAGTCCATACCTCTTGCTTTCAAAATGTGTACTTCCCCACTAATTTTCATATCAGCTACTGAAGGTCCTAGTGCAGTGACCTTACATATTTAAGGCTTTTGATTAATTCTTCTTTGGGGACAACTTAATTGTTGAATTATTTATTTAGCATATTATACTCTCAGGACCCATCTTACCTTTATTTTACCTTAAGAACTTTCACTGAATGTAGTCTATGAGGTAAGGATTTGTTAGCTTTTAAAATAGAATATTAAAAAGAGAGAGAGGGATACTACCCCAGTAACACAGGACAGCAGACTATGGAATGTAGGCAGTGGCACCCACCAAAGAAGCAAAACTCAGCAGTGTGTGCTCTCCGTTTTTACGTGACTTCTTTCTGAAAACATGTTGCTATTGTTTGTTGTTCAATCACTCAGTCATGTCCAATTCTTTGAGACCCCATGAACAGCAACACCTCAGGCTTCCCTGTCCTTCATCTCCTGGAGTTTGCTGAGACTCATGTCCATTGAGTCAGTGATGCCATCCAACCATCTTGTCCTCTGTCGACCCTTCTCCTCCTTCTTTCCATCTTTCACAGCATCAGGATCTTTTCCAATGAGTCAGTTCTTTATATCAAATGGCCAAAGTACTGGCGCTTCAGTTTTAGCCGGAAATATGAACTAACTTCAAAGTCCAATTTAAGAGTTATGAAAAAAATTTTGGCTTTCAAAGAGGTAAAAATGCTATAATACTAAGACTCTAATCACACTTGAAATTTACGTCCAAATAGTGTCAAAACATTTCCAGTATTTGAACACATTCTTTAATATGATACATTTCCTTGGCAATTGAAAACCGTTCAGCAGTTTAAACCTATCGATCGTTTTACTGAGAATAAAAGCTCCCTGTTTTTGTCAGGTTAAATGATTCCCAAGTTTTCTCAGTTGAATGCCACTTTGTGAGTCACTTTTTAATTTTTATTGTTTTGTCACTCTTTGATTTTCAAAAGTTAGTAAACAGAATATGATAAAATATTGTTGCAACATTTTAGTAGAACACATTCTTCAATCCGGACCTGATCTGGAGAGACAACAGGTACTCTGGAGGTAAATGGAATCTCAGTCATTTTCTCTGTGTCCCCCTTGGATATCCGCCCCCCAACCTTTGGATATTCTTGAAGGATTTTGCAGAAACACTAGGCTGCAGAGAAACTGGGAAGAAATGACCATAATGAAATATTGAAATATGGGATTGCAGAAACCTCACTCTTCTAAAATGGCAGAACTCCCAAATGGAACCGTTAACTATTAGCAGGTCTCCAACGGATAGATACGAGCAGTCCAAATAGGCTTATTAAAAACACTTTGAGCGCTAGTGTTTAATATGCTAGCATCACTGACTCAATGGACATGAGAAAAGTGCAAGTGAAGTCGCTCAATCGTGTCTGACTCTTTGTGACCCCGTGGACTGTAGCCCACCAGGCTCCTCTGTCCATGGGATTCTCCAGACAAGAATACTGGAGTGGACTGCTGAGCAAACTCTGGTAGACAGTGAAGGACAGGTAAGCCTGGCATGCTACACAGTTCATGGGATCGCATCACAGAGAGTGGGACACAACTTAGCGACTGCACAACAGCAACAACAGACTTAAGGTCAAAAGTATAAAAGTCGAGAGCCATCTATCTGTGGGAAACTAGCCACATTCACTGACAAGGGCCAGTACTCCAGGAAGATTTAAGCACAGACTGGTGGACGAAGGCCAGAGAAATAACATTTCTGCATTTCTTGGCTCTTTTCCATTTTTCCTCCTTAATCATTTTTTTTATTTTTTTAATATTTGGCCAAATTTTTCCTTTCTTTGCTACACTATCCTACATCTCTTTGCTTTTGTAGTAGCAGTGGCTAGACTTTTATTTATATCCATTGTCAAAAAAAAAGATAATGTATTTTCTCATCAGTGAACAAAGAATTATTCTCCTGTTTTTGACACATTTATTATTTTCCTGCTTACTCACTATAATATTTAAACTCGAGGCATCCCTATTCTAGATAATTTAAGTTGAAAGTGTTGAAAGTGTTCGTCGTTCAGTCATGTCCGACTCTTTGCAACCACATGGACTGCGGCCCACCAGGCTCCTCCTTCCATGGCATTCTCCAGGCAAGAATACTGGAGTGCGTAGCCATGCTCTTCTCCAGGGTATCTTCCTAACCCAGGGATGAAACCCAAGTCTTCTGTATTGCAGACAGATTTTTTACCATCCAAGCCACCAGGAAGCCTATGCACTCCTATATGAATGCCTACTGTTGGAAATTATTCTGTGTAAAAGCCACTAAGTACAAACAGAATAAGTATTCGTCAATCTTACCCATGTTTTCATTTGCTTGTATAGAAGCAGTGGAATAGGGAGCCCATCTTTAGGTACTTAACATGTACTTATGTATTCATTTATTTATGAATCAGGAATTTTTCCAAGTTTGCTACATAGCTTATCTCATTTAAGTTCACAACATTATGACTTGGTTTAGTCCCTAGGATTCTGAATACAAGCAACAGCTGCAGACACCATTTAAGGATGCCCAGTAGTTTTCTAAATTGCTGGGAAAGCTGGAGAGCAGAGTCAGGGCCTAAGATTTCAAGAATAATTTCCCAAACCGTGAGCAGAACTCACTGATGAAGACATAATTGCTGTAGTCAAGCACTAGAAGCTACAATTGTACGTCTTTTGCAACTTCTACCCATATCAGCATATGAGTCCTTCCCTTCTGTACCAGGAACTTTACCTGTGTTTCACTAGAACCACATCTCCTATCCCAGAGTGAGCTCTCCAATTACTTTCTGCCATCATTACCTGCATAGTCCACATCTGGAATAGTTAAATTGATCAG
Organism: Raphicerus campestris; assembly: GCA_006410735.1. Taxonomy (NCBI): domain Eukaryota; kingdom Metazoa; phylum Chordata; class Mammalia; order Artiodactyla; family Bovidae; genus Raphicerus; species Raphicerus campestris. The sequence goes on from SJYW01017222.1 coordinate 143,134, forward strand.
AAGAATATAGGTTAGATGCCTCTGGTCTAGCTGAAAGGGAGAGTAAGTGAATGAAGAGCCAGTTCATTGGAAAAGATACTGATGCTGGGAAAGATTGAGGGCAGGAAGAGAAGGGGACTTCTGAGGATGAGATGGTTGGAAGTTATCACTGACTCAATGGACATGTTTAAGCAAACTTTAGGAGCTGGGAAAACAAAAGTCTAGCATTTCCAGCTTCTATATAGAAAGGCAGTCTTTTCTCCTCCCCAAGGAGACTTCTATAACCAGAGGATTTCTTTTTTATGATTTTATTAATTTATTATTTTTGGCTGTGCTGAATCTTCTTTGCTGCATGGACTTTTCTCTAGCTGGACCAAGCGGGGTCNTGGACATGTTTAAGCAAACTTTAGGAGCTGGGAAAACAAAAGTCTAGCATTTCCAGCTTCTATATAGAAAGGCAGTCTTTGCTCCTCCCCAAGGAGACTTCTATAACCAGAGGATTTCTTTTTTATGATTTTATTAATTTGTTATTTTTGGCTGTGCTGAATCTTCTTTGCTGCATGGACTTTTCTCTAGCTGGACCAAGCGGGGTCTACTCTCTAGCTGCAGGGCATGGGCTTCTCATTCTGGAGTTCTTATTGTGCCACAGGGGCTTCGTGACTCCTGGCATGTGAGATCCACCCAGGTCAGGGCTGGAACCTGTGTCTCCTGCATTGACAGGTGGATTTTTTTTACCACTGAGCCACCAAGGAAGCCCCCACCAGAGGATTTCTTTGTCATAAAAGATATTAAGATTTCTGTTTTTATCTTTTTGTTTCTATGTTTTACATTTTGTGCTCTGTTTTCAGAAACAGAGTGATAGCCTGATCCAGGTGGATGAAGTGTGAGGTTTTCTAAAAAGGCAAACAGGATCCAGTTGGGGCCCTGAGGATGTGTGCGGGGAGTTAAGTGTGGATCTGGATGGAAGAAAAGGAAGAGGATGGGCTGGAATGTGCTGGGCATCTAGGGCAGCTCAGAGAACAATAGAATCAGGTCCCAGGTGCTAAAGTCCCAACTTCCCTTACCAGAGGAAGCCTGACCTCCCAGGATCTGAGCTCCTAAGCTCAGCATGCCATCGGAGGAGTTCTAAAATGAGACATATCCAAGTGCTTCCACATCCTGGACTCATCAGCAAAGAGTCTGGCTCACACCACCTATCAGGCAAACCACTGTGCTGGCAGACACCCAGCTTTCAGATACTAAATCATTATGCTGTATACCTGAATCTAACACAATGTTATATATCAGGTATAGGTCAATTAATGCAAAGATTTCAAAAGCCAGATACATAATGCTCAATTGTGTCTGACTCTTAGGGACTCCATGGACTGTAGCCCACCAGGCTCCTCTGTCCATGGGATTCTCCAGGCAAGAATACCGGAGTGGGTTGCCATTTCCTTCCCCAACTTACCCAATACATAGAGTTAACACTCATCCTCATTTTGCAAATTAGATTCTTGAAAAAATTAACCCATACTCACAAAATTATCAAGACATAGGGCTGGCACTTAAATTCAAGTTTATATTCATAACCAACATTTTTAAGCATGTGATTTTGATTAATCACTTGACCAGCAGTTCTCAAACACTTGAATTTTCTCAAGATATGCCCAGTATCAAAACTCTTCCATAGCAATATTATGAGATATTTCCCTATTTCACTGAACTGGACATATTTGCATTAATCATACAAACACATTGGTGGGTAAAATTTCTGGCACCTTAACCATAACTCAAACTGGTGGAATAAAATCTAAACTAACCATCACTGCATTCTCCACTGTTACAAATTAACTNTATTTTCCTATTTCACTGAACTGGACATATTTGCATTAATCATACAAACACATTGGTGGGTAAAATTTCTGGCACCTTAACCATAACTCAAACTGGTGGAATAAAATCTAAACTAACCATCACTGCATTCTCCACTGTTACAGATTAACTAAAAATAATAATAATGTTTCACATAAGTATTCTATTGATGATACAGAAAAGTTATGGATTTGATTAGATCTCTATGTGTCAGTATACTTAATTCTAATATTCTATGTGCAAAAATAGAAAGTAGGTGTAAAGCCCTCTGCATCCTAATATACATGGCTGGCTGGAGGAAAATCATTTACTGTTTGCTTTGTGGCCTGAACTACCTGCTTTCTTCATGGAATATCATTTTCTTGTGACAAACTATGGTTATTCACACTTGTATATTTTTATGGTAAACATTTTCTCAAAAATTAATGAAATGAGTTTGTCATTTCAGGGAAAATTGATATCTTTTGACTATAATAACATTCAACTTTTCAAGAAGAATTTTTTTTTTCTAAAAACTTGTATCTATCATATAAGCTTGATACTTACCAGTGCATGCCTAAAATGTTCCTCTGTTGAGATCTGATATTGTGCAAAGAGATATGCCAACGTTTAGAACATTAATATAGCTCAGTGAATCATTTACAAAATGGTCAGTTCAGGATGGTACAAAATCACATATGGGTAAAACCATTCAAAATGCAAGATAAATAACTGATTTTAATTTAACAAAGAAATAAAAAGTTAGTGGATGAGACTTTAGATCCCACATTCCAAGTCAACTTAAAAAGTGACCATTATCAAGTTTTCGTGTAGGATCAAAACAGAAATACCCAAAATAATGTGAAAGGGCTATAAATACTTATCTCTTTTCTAATTATTAATACCTGTTTGTGTAAGCTAGATTTTCTTGCACTGCAGAAAAGCAACATATAATAAATTGAATACAGAGTGCAACTATCATATTAAATAAAGTTTCTAGTACCTACTAAGAGCTTTGTAAGCATTTTCTAATTTTGATTAATGCTATCATTATTAATATTTACTTTATTAGTAAAGAGCACTTACTTACATAAATATATCAAATCATAAAACATCAAGTTGGCATTCACATGTATTTGCATTGTGTGTATGTACTCATATATATTTTTGTTACTTTAACTGATCAAATATTTAATAATCTGATAAATATCCTTGCAACACTCATCCAACTCAGGTGCTGTAACATTGACGATTGCTTCCATCCATCTTCATTCACTATGTATGTTTGAAACGAGACTAGGATTGTGAAATTGATTTATTTTATGAAGCAGATTTTCACTCATCCATTCAGTAAACATTTCTTAAGCTCCCCTCATTTTAGCTAGGCACTCCCCTAGATATTGAGGAAACAAAGATTTATAGGACATAGTCCCTACCATTAAGGATTTCAATCTAGTTGAGGAAGACCAGAAGAAGTTGGAAAACTATCATGTAATGTGGTAATTGCTAACATAAGGATGCAAAGGTAACACCTATATGAAGAGGTGACATAAAGGGTTTGTTTTCCTTTTTCATAAATACATAAATAAAAAACAAAGACATCAACTGTCATATTGCTAATTTAGATTTTATGATAAGGAGCTAATCATAAAGTGAGCCATTATATGTATCTACTATAATAAAATAATTTGCAGTCAAGATCTGGCATTACAAGAAGAAATTACTTTTGATAAATGAAATCTGCAGATAATACAAAAGGCAATTTTATTCATTAATTTCAATATTCTCCACACCCAGTGCTATTTACCAGTGGCAAAAATTATAAATTTGAGTTTTATTATCCTGTAGGATATTTACACAGAAATGGAGGTATCAGCTTCACCAAGGCAGACAAAAGAGAGGAAGCTAAAATTGAATGAATTTGATAATTAAAACCATTAAAAATTTAAGAATCTTAGAGATAATTTGGAGCAAATCTTTAATGTTAGAGATGAAGGCATTGAGGTCCCATGTGGCCTTGGATCAATGTCACTCAGCTAGTTGGCTACAGAGCAGGAACTATAACCCAGGTGTCTAAACACCAATGCTCATTAATTTATCCTAAAGAAAATGACAGCTGTGCAACATTTCAAATGCATAAGCTTTTCTTTCATTCACTAATGCTTTCCTCAGTTCAAGGTCAGTAATTAAAGGAAAGCGTTTCCACCAATGTGTTCACTCCTAGAGAAAATAACATTGAAGACTAGGGTTGGGGGAAGAGTGGTAAAAACCCAAGGGGTTAGGAATTGGTTGTACAATATTCAGAGGACTAACAGGCACAGATTTTAAATTAAGCTAGAAACAATAGAAGTGGCCTAAGATTTTAAAGAAAGAACCANAAGGAAGAGGATGGGCTGGAATGTGCTGGGCATCTAGGGCAGCTCAGAGAACAATAGAATCAGGTCCCAGGTGCTAAAGTCCCAACTTCCCTTACCAGAGGAAGCCTGACCTCCCAGGATCTGAGCTCCTAAGCTCAGCATGCCATCGGAGGAGTTCTAAAATGAGACATATCCAAGCGCTTCCACATCCTGGACTCATCAGCAAAGAGTCTGGCTCACACCACCTATCAGGCAAACCACTGTGCTGGGAGACACCCAGCTTTCAGATACTAAATCATTACGCTGTATACCTGAATCTAACACAATGTTATATATCAGGTATAGGTCAATTAATGCAAAGATTTCAAAAGCCAGATACATAATGCTCAATTGTGTCTGACTCTTAGGGACTCCATGGACTGTAGCCCACCAGGCTCCTCTGTCCATGGGATTCTCCAGGCAAGAATACCGGAGTGGGTTGCCATTTCCTTCCCCAACTTACCCAATACATAGAGTTAACACTCATCCTCATTTTGCAAATTAGATTCTTGAAAAAATTAACCCATACTCACAAAATTATCAAGACATAGGGCTGGCACTTAAATTCAAGTTTATATTCATAACCAACATTTTTAAGCATGTGATTTTGATTAATCACTTGACCAGCAGTTCTCAAACACTTGAATTTTCTCAAGATATGCCCAGTATCAAAACTCTTCCATAGCAATATTATGAGATATTTTCCTATTTCACTGAACTGGACATATTTGCATTAATCATACAAACACATTGGTGGGTAAAATTTCTGGCACCTTAACCATAACTCAAACTGGTGGAATAAAATCTAAACTAACCATCACTGCATTCTCCACTGTTACAGATTAACTAAAAATAATAATAATGTTTCACATAAGTATTCTATTGATGATACAGAAAAGTTATGGATTTGATTAGATCTCTATGTGTCAGTATACTTAATTCTAATATTCTATGTGCAAAAATAGAAAGTAGGTGTAAAGCCCTCTGCATCCTAATATACATGGCTGGCTGGAGGAAAATCATTTACTGTTTGCTTTGTGGCCTGAACTACCTGCTTTCTTCATGGAATATCATTTTCTTGTGACAAACTATGGTTATTCACACTTGTATATTTTTATGGTAAACATTTTCTCAAAAATTAATGAAATGAGTTTGTCATTTCAGGGAAAATTGATATCTTTTGACTATAATAACATTCAACTTTTCAAGAAGAATTTTTTTTTTCTAAAAACTTGTATCTATCATATAAGCTTGATACTTACCAGTGCATGCCTAAAATGTTCCTCTGTTGAGATCTGATATTGTGCAAAGAGATATGCCAACGTTTAGAACATTAATATAGCTCAGTGAATCATTTACAAAATGGTCAGTTCAGGATGGTACAAAATCACATATGGGTAAAACCATTCAAAATGCAAGATAAATAACTGATTTTAATTTAACAAAGAAATAAAAAGTTAGTGGATGAGACTTTAGATCCCACATTCCAAGTCAACTTAAAAAGTGACCATTATCAAGTTTTCGTGTAGGATCAAAACAGAAATACCCAAAATAATGTGAAAGGGCTATAAATACTTATCTCTTTTCTAATTATTAATACCTGTTTGTGTAAGCTAGATTTTCTTGCACTGCAGAAAAGCAACGTATAATAAATTGAATACAGAGTGCAACTATCATATTAAATAAAGTTTCTAGTACCTACTAAGAGCTTTGTAAGCATTTTCTAATTTTGATTAATGCTATCATTATTAATATTTACTTTATTAGTAAAGAGCACTTACTTACATAAATATATCAAATCATAAAACATCAAGTTGGCATTCACATGTATTTGCATTGTGTGTATGTACTCATATATATTTTTGTTACTTTAACTGATCAAATATTTAATAATCTGATAAATATCCTTGCAACACTCATCCAACTCAGGTGCTGTAACATTGACGATTGCTTCCATCCATCTTCATTCACTATGTATGTTTGAAACGAGACTAGGATTGTGAAATTGATTTATTTTATGAAGCAGATTTTCACTCATCCATTCAGTAAACATTTCTTAAGCTCCCCTCATTTTAGCTAGGCACTCCCCTAGATATTGAGGAAACAAAGATTTATAGGACATAGTCCCTACCATTAAGGATTTCAATCTAGTTGAGGAAGACCAGAAGAAGTTGGAAAACTATCATGTAATGTGGTAATTGCTAACATAAGGATGCAAAGGTAACACCTATATGAAGAGGTGACATAAAGGGTTTGTTTTCCTTTTTCATAAATACATAAATAAAAAACAAAGACATCAACTGTCATATTGCTAATTTAGATTTTATGATAAGGAGCTAATCATAAAGTGAGCCATTATATGTATCTACTATAATAAAATAATTTGCAGTCAAGATCTGGCATTACAAGAAGAAATTACTTTTGATAAATGAAATCTGCAGATAATACAAAAGGCAATTTTATTCATTAATTTCAATATTCTCCACACCCAGTGCTATTTACCAGTGGCAAAAATTATAAATTTGAGTTTTATTATCCTGTAGGATATTTACACAGAAATGGAGGTATCAGCTTCACCAAGGCAGACAAAAGAGAGGAAGCTAAAATTGAATGAATTTGATAATTAAAACCATTAAAAATTTAAGAATCTTAGAGATAATTTGGAGCAAATCTTTAATGTTAGAGATGAAGGCATTGAGGTCCCATGTGGCCTTGGATCAATGTCACTCAGCTAGTTGGCTACAGAGCAGGAACTATAACCCAGGTGTCTAAACACCAATGCTCATTAATTTATCCTAAAGAAAATGACAGCTGTGCAACATTTCAAATGCATAAGCTTTTCTTTCATTCACTAATGCTTTCCTCAGTTCAAGGTCAGTAATTAAAGGAAAGCGTTTCCACCAATGTGTTCACTCCTAGAGAAAATAACATTGAAGACTAGGGTTGGGGGAAGAGTGGTAAAAACCCAAGGGGTTAGGAATTGGTTGTACAATATTCAGAGGACTAACAGGCACAGATTTTAAATTAAGCTAGAAACAATAGAAGTGGCCTAAGATTTTAAAGAAAGAACCAAAGGAAAGAATGTGTCAAGGAATGGATATATTTTCAGAGCTGATACATTAACTAATTTTCATTAAAATCATTCACAGTTTAATAGTGAAAAGCATTGAGTGCATGAAAAATTATACAAATACTATTGTTTACAGAATTCATAAATTCTTCTCCTCTTCTCTGTCCCTTTAAGCTGCCACACTGTTATGTAAAATGAAATGCCTTTGATGCACATTAAAGTGTTTTCTTTTTAAATATATGACCAAATACACTTTAAATCATACGAAAATATGATGAATGGTTTTTCCTGGTGAAAGTCATTTTTTTATTTATGAGTTGCCTAAGCATATTTTTTATGCTTTTCTTGCTGGTTTTAGGTTACTTTACATTTACACTTTATAAAATTGAAAAATTAGTAGGCATTTACAACATGCTATATATTTAAGGATTTGACTCTGAGACAGTGGACTTTGAAATACCACTTTGCTTTTTTAGTCAAAGCCATTCCTTGAAATTAACTTGAAGATGGTGATGTTCTTCATGAAAATTGCATATGACTCCTTTTTGTTTCATTAATGATTGATGGCTAGTTCTTCACACATGATTTATAGTCTCTACGAAAATCTCTATAACTAATATGTTATATTAAATATGTTTTTGTACTACCAGTGTTATAATATTAGACATAATTTAAGCTCATTTTTAAAAGAACTATCAAGAAAATAGATCAAGCATAAAGGCAAAGTTGGAGTTATCCCAATAATTTAAGGTAGGAGTTACATCTTGGCCAATTCAACACAATAACTACATTAAAGCATTAAAGAGGAGAAACATCATGATCAACTAATAAATGGACAATCCTTTCAATTATATTCAGCAAAAGCTTGTGATGCTACTCTTAAGAATCATATTTCTAACTAGGAATACAAAGACATGTTTCATCAAACATATACTGAAATAATAGCTTTGTTTTCTTAATCTAATAACAAATTTCCTTTGTGTTCTGCAAGATATTTGGTCTTATCTTTAGTCCTTTTAAAAAACATATTAAGCCTTCAGAGGCAATAGTTACCAACAAGAATATATCAATGAATTTTACATTTCAGCTTTTTATACATCTAATGATTTCTCACATGATCTTATCCTGCTGTTTTACCATGTGATTCGAAGCACATACTGTTACTTCATTTTCTTTTCCGCTTTATGAGTCCCTTTAAGCTGCCACACTGTTATGTAAAAGTCACTAGATTCTGTAGAAAAAAAGTTCCTGATGTTTATTGTTCTGTTCTTTCAGTAACAAACTGTTTATCTTGATCTGTTCTCATAAGTCTATTTGTCTCAGACACCAATTTCTCTCTTTATTGCCTTTTTATCCTTCTTTCCCAAGGCCCTCTATTTTAACATCATTCATCCATTCATTTTTTTCCCATCTAACATCCTGCAACTTTTTTAGTAAATTGCAACTTGTGGTAAATGCTACAAATGACCAAAACAAAGCAGCCAGTGACAGTGAAGACTGCAAGATGAGCAAAAAGAATGGGGACATCAGGGCAAACCATATATAAACCTAAAAGGTGACTTCTTGGCATTGATGTTGGTGCTTAAACTTTGCAGTGCTACCTTGGATGGCCTACATAATGCCTCTTTTTTTAATATATAAATGTATTTATTTTAATTGGAGGTTAATTACTTTACAATATTGTATTGGTTTTGCCACACATCAACATGAATCTGCCAGAGGTATACACGTGTTCCCCATCCTGAACCCCCTTCCTTCCCTCTTCGCTCCCCGTACCATCCCTCTGGGTTGTCCCAGTGCACCAGCCCCAAGCATCCAGTATCCTGCATTGAACCTGGACTGATGATTCGTTTCATATATGATATTACACATGTTTCAATGCCATGAGAGATAGCAAAAGAGACACTGATGTACAGAACAGTCTTTTGGATCCTGTGGGAGAAGGAGAGGGTGGGATGATTTGGGAGAATGCACTGAAACATGTATAAAGCCTCTTTTCAGTTTATCTTAAGTTCTGGAAACTTTATATGATGTCTGGTGTCCCTAAGTTTCACCC
>SJYW01017222.1:156994-172747 GCA_006410735.1 Raphicerus campestris
CCCACCAACAGTGTAAGAGGGTTCCCTTTTCTCCACATCCTCTCCAGCACTTATTGCTTGTAGATTTTTGGATCGCAGCCATTCTGACTGGTGTGAAGTGGTACCTCATTGTGGTCTTGATTTGCATTTCTCTGATAATGAGTGATGTTGAGCATCTTTTCATGTGTTTGTTAGCCATCCGTATGTCTTCTTTGGAGAAATGCCTACTTAGTTCTTTGGCCCATTTTTTGATTGGGTCGTTTATTTTTCTGGAGTTGAGCTGCATCGGTTGCTTGTATATCTTTGAGATTAGTTGTTTGTCAGTTGCTTCATTTGCTATTGTTTTCTCCCATTCAGAAGGCTGTCTTTTCACCTTATAGTTTCCTTTGTTGTGCAGAAGCTTTTAATTTTAATTAGATCCCATTTGTTTATTTTCGCTTTTATTTCCAGTATACTGTTAGGTGGGTCATAGATGATCCTGCTGTAATTTATGTCAGAGAGTGTTTTGCCTATGTTCTCCTCGAGGATAGGACCTGCTTGAGAAAAACTCCACCTGTGGCAGTTGCCGTGGAAGAGAGAAGGCAGTCTCTGTTACAAGTCTATTGTGGGCAGAATTCCCATCCTCCAATGAGGTTAATTCAGAAGATGTACTGAGCATCTAGTAGGGCAAGATACAAGGTTTTGTTAGTTAAATCTGCACTAACAGTACTCCTATGCCACCCTCTTTGTACTGACAGTTTTATCTCCTGTCTAATCAAATATGCTTATGTATTTTTTCTAAATTTTATTTTATATTTTGTTCCATCTTACAGAACTCATACCATTCAAATTAAAAGAAAATTGAATTAACTTTGTATAAATATAGTAAGATCTGGGAAAATTTTAATGGCTCTGTGTTTCATGGATTGCCTAAATTCTGCCCAGAACACTAAGCAAAGAGACAGGAACGGACTGCTCACCTAGTGACAGGCAATTCTCCTCTTGTATGATAACCAGACGCTGAACTCGTCTATAAACTAGGCAGCAATCTGAATGAGAGTTGGGTTTGACTTCTGTTCCCTGGTGGCTCAGATGGTAAAGAATCTGCCTGCAGTACAGGAAACTGGGGCTTGATCCCTGGGTTGGGAAGATCCCCAGGAGAAATGAATGGAAACCCACTCCAGGGTTCTTGCCTGGAGAATTCCATGGACAGAGGAGCATGGCAGTCTACTGTCAGTGGGGTCACAAAGAAACACCACTAAGTGACTAAGACACACACACACACACAGGTTTTGAAAATGTGATTAAGTTCTGATCAATTTGATATAAGAAATCTTTTTCTGTTTAATTGTAAACAAAACCAAAAGCAGAAATGGGTGAACTGGTTTTGTTTCTTTTGTTTGTTTGTTTACATAAATTGAATCTTTTCAAAAAGTCTAAAAAAACTGACGTTGTGAGACAAAAACTTGCTGTTATTCCTTCCTAACATATGTTCTGGAGATGCAACTGAGACAGCTGGAGTGGCAAGGGCTTCCTTGTTACCGTGAGGTACAAGCAGGACAAAAAGCTAACACACTCAGGATGATGTAGTAGAGGATGAAAACAAATTAGATCCTGTTGACACTTTAAGTTGCTGAATCAAGCCAGCAGTAGCTAAAGCACAATTGGTGTTGTGAGACAATTAAAATGTCACTAATGCTTATTGTCATATCTTTAGCTAAAATCATTATTGATTTATACAGTATGTATCATGAAAGGATTTTAGCGGCCGGTAGTATTTGTTTTTTCNGATGTACTCTGCATATAAGTTAAATAAGCAGAGTGACAATATACAACCTTGACGTACTCCTTTTCCTATTTGGAACCAGACTGTTGTTCTATGTCCAGTTCTAACTGTTGGTTATCCAGTTTACCATGCACAAATAAATATCTTAAGTCAGGCTTAAGGTAAGAATGGGAACTGATGAGTACCTCGACTTTGGAAAGAAGAAAAAAATAGTTGTATAAGAAAATTCAGAATAGTTGTTCTTAACAGTGGCCAATTGTTCAGCTTTACAATTAGATCTGTTGGTCCAAACACTGAGAATCCTCGAGCAGTAGGTTTTGAGTATCAACTGACTTATTTAGTTAAAAGAAGATCCACAGTGATTCTGATTCACAGGCAGTGAAAATCACAAATGTAAGGAGGGAAATAAAGAGTTAGTTACTACAACCCCTCTTAAAGGATAAGAGTTAACTTATCAAAGGTATGTTATGCATGAAGGAATGAGAAGCCAAAGTGTAGCTCTGTCATTCAGTTCAGCTCTGTCATTAAGCTGTCCTATTGGAAAATTTGCTGACCCAGAATTGTAAATCTTGAGAAACACAATAGGAATACTATTTATCATGAATTCTGTACACCATCTCTACATCTCAAATATATTAAAGAGTAAGCAAGTTTAAGCTACATCCATGGACACACAATTTTAAAACATTGAGATGGAATGCTGCTATTGCTATTGTCGTTTAAGTCATGTCTGACTGTGTCACCCCAAGACGGCAGCCCACTAGGCCTCTCCATCCCTGGGATTCTCCAGGCAAGAACACTGGAGTGTGTTGCTATTTCCTTTTCCATGCAATGGAATCCCAAAGTCTAACTTTAAAGTCTATTATTTTTCCCACTAGAGATTTCTTTGAGATTACACTTTCATAATAGTGCTTCTTTGAGATTATGTTTTCAGAGCCGTAGAGGTCTAGAGAGTTTTCTTGGGGCCAGTTTGGTGAAAAGCAAAGCAGACAAAGGAATGCAGAAGAACAGCTTGGAGGCCTCCATCTAATGTCTTCCTATATCTTCAACCACGACATCTTTGTTCTTATGTAGTGGGATTCTGTGTGTGTGTGTGTGTGTGTGTGTGTGTGTGTGTGTGTGTGTGTGTGTGTGTGTCTGTGTGTGTCTGTGTGTGTGTCTGTGTGTTTAAGCTGCCAGGCTCCTCTGTCCTTGGGATTCTTCAGTCAAGAACATTGGAGTAGGATGCCATTTCCTCCTCCAGGGGATCTTCCTGACCCAGGGATAGAACCCATGTCTCTTATGCTTCCTGCATTGGCAGGCAAATTCTTTAACCAAAGCCCATAAAGTGTACAAAAGTTACTGAATTAACCCAAGAAGACAAAATAGGAGTAATAACAGTAGATAGAGGGATTCAGAAGTTAGCACTTTATGTACAGGAAAGATCTATCTTATCTAACTTACACAAATCATGAAAAATTGAGAAATTCACAAATGCTGTCAACTATAAGGATATTTTAAAAATTTCTCAACAAAGCAATTATATTCATATTATTTCTCCTTATTATAAAAATCACCTTTCTTATATGAACTAATTTTTATAGCATACTTATATTTTAGGAATAGATTTTGACTAACTTATCTTGTATAACACTCTTTGGGAAGACTTTAGTAAAGAGAGTCCAAACTGGTACCCCGGTTAAAATGGGTCATTCTGCTCTATTGCGTTTGTAAGATGGCCATGTGATCCACAGTGCAAAACAAGATGCATTTGAAAGTGACAGTAGGCATGAAACTTGACAGTCAGTCCCCTGGCATACAGAGATATATGGTCATACTACCTATTTAGCTACTATAAGGTTGAAAAACATCAGTCTGAACACTTTTATATGAATTAGTGCTTCCAGTTCACCGAAGTCCACGCTACTCCTTAGTGTTTGAAATTTTGTTACCTGATCCCTATTTTATGCAAATAAAAATATGAATATAAACCTATCTCCTTTCTAAGACTGTATGTGTACATGCATGTGTATACATGTATACATAATATATTAAAATCATACATGTATGTACAAATATACACATATTGTGTGTGTACATGTGTGCATACATGTATGATTTTAAAATCTATTCATATCTTGGTTCTCCCACATAACGGATAATCTCCCCTCTGCCTCTTATGACAAAGATTCTCATTTATTCTCCCCCATTTTCCCCACTCAGAATCTTTTTTTGCCCTCAAAGGAGAATTCCACCTGGCCATAACTTCAATATAGTTAATATTATGATTTCCATTATTTTCTTTCATTGAGTATAACAAAAACCAACAACATGCCTATAGCTGATGAACAATGAGAACAAAGTATCAGTAGATATATTAATACTTGACAAAAATTTCTCCCATCTGACCTATATTATATTTTTGAAGTGAAGCTTTGTTGAATATATTCATCACAAAATAATTGGAGTATTATTAGCAAAATAGCCAGTTTAGATCTCTAGCAGTATAGAGAACTGTTAATGGAGTAGTATAGAGAACTGTTAACGGTTGCTACACACCAGCACCTCTTATTTTGAAGTACTTAAACATAAGCACAAAGCCACAAACAAGAGAATGAGAATGAGAATAATAAATTATGGAAATCAGAACTAATTGTGCTTTCAGAGGTTTGATAGATTATCCTTTTAAAACTGGAGAAAAGAGGTGGGTTTTTGTTATTGCAATGCTGAGATGAATTACCCACGACCTTATGTAAACTGAACGCTTGTACTGACCTGTTGAAATCGGAAAACTTGTAACCATGGCAACGGAGGACAAGTAAAATTAGGTTTCTGCTGCAGTTATAAATGAGGGTGGACTTTTCCTCCCTCAATCTGCGACAAAGACAACACAGAAGATAAAAACCATCATTTTTTTCTGTCTGTGGCTTTCTCAGTCATAAAATGCAAGTCATGATTTGGATGAAAATCTCCACAAAGACAGACGGTGATCTACAAGGCGTGAAGGGAGAGAAGGTAGGGTGTAAGGATCGGCAAAATGAAAGTAGAATCAGAAAGATATAGAAGATCACAGGCAGTGGCAAAGCCACGGATTAAAACATTCTTAAACGCATGCCATACACAACTGCAGTGTCGGACATTTCAAAATATATAAACATACTTGAGCCAAAGTATAAGAGAAAACCAATACGCCACTTCAAATGATTATGCTGTATATCTATTTTATCTAAAATAAAAATGATATTAAGCTCAGAATATTTGTAACTATATCCATCTTTACTGTGTTCTTAACTAAATAAATAATGATATATAAGGCTTTGAAATGTGATTCTAGCTATACAAACTTAATGGCCATTATGGTTAATTTTATTAATCCTTTTAAGTCAGAATTTTTATCAAGTATTTTTCAAAAATTTAACCTCTTTCACCCGACACTTGGTGGCACTACTACTTCATAAGGCAAGTCCCTGCAAATGGTTCCCAAATCGCCTGTTTTAAGGCTTTGGAAAATACATTATCTATCACTCTCAAGGACAACCCTTCAGCTCGAATGCTTGGACTATGCTACTTGCGGGCGCGAATGCTATGTTGTTTTAGTCGTGTCTCACATTTTGCAAATAGTATGGACTGTAGACTGCCAGACTTCTTTCTCTGTCCATGATATTCTCCCGGCAAGAATATTGGAGTGGGTTGCCATGCCCTCTTCCATGGGATCGTCCCAACCCAGGAACTGAACCTGTGTTTCTTATACCTCTTGCATTGGCAAGTGGGTTCTTTACCACTAGAGCCACCAGAGAAGCCCCTATGCTACCTGAGGCATTAATAAATTTTCTGTCCCTCCATTTTCTTCCAACAATTGGGAAAAAAAAAAAATTTGCTACAAGCTACAGGCTCAAACGGTAAAGTGTCTGCCTGCAATGCGGGAGACCTAGGTTCGATCCCTGGGTTGGAAAGATCCCCTGTAGAAGGAAATGGCAACCCACTCAAGTACTCTTGCCTGGAAAATTCCATGGACTGAGGAGCCTGATAGGCTACAGTCCATGGGGTCGCAAAGAGTCAGACACCACTGAGCGAGTTCACTTCACTTCACTTCACAATTTTTTTTTTTTTTAACACACTAGGTGAAGCCCAGGTTAATAGGGATGGAAAGTAGAAGAAAAATGTTTTGCATGTTTTACTAGGTTGATGCTTTCGAGTCTACACTGTCCCAAGGAACTTTCTGAAATGACAGATATGTTATTTGGAACGCTAAGATGATGGACATTGAGTTGTTTAAGATGCAGCCACTAACTACCTGTGGCTACTAACTTGAAAGTTAATCTGTGCAGTGGAGAAACGAACATCTTTAGAAATGTATTTAATTAAATCAACGTAAATTTCAGTGTTCACAGGCAGTTAGAGGCAATTATGTTGAACCACACAGCTTGGACCTCCCCAGGGATGGACATGAGTTTAAGTTAACTCTGGGAGTTGGTTATGGACAGGGAGGTCTGGCATGCTGCAGTCCATGGGGTCACAAAGGGACATGACTGAGCAACTGAACTGAACTGAGGGATGGACCTGAGTTGTTGGCCCAAGAGGACAGGAAGGGAAGCAAGGTATGATAAGAAAAGTGATTATCTCACCTGCTCCCCAATCAGTGGGGGAAAAATTAAATAAACCAGTCTCTAATATAATAAATTATCCTCTCTGTTATCACCTAGGAAGGAGTAGAATGTTTTCTTTACAATAATTCCTATATTGATTGGGTTTCCCTTCTAAACATTTCTCCTTTTTGTCTATTTTCTCCTCTTTATAATAGTTAAGGGAACAGAAACACATTCAGTGGCAGTCACTTTGAACTGTGTTGCCCAAGGATGATCCCATGGAGCTTCTCATCACTCAACCCCACCCCCAGTGGCCTGGACTAAAAGTCAGAATAAGGCTTTCCAAATTTGTTCTTCTTGTCCCATTGAGTGCATTCAACAACAGTGAGATGAAACAGAAAGAGGGTTGATTCAAAGATGGTTCTTGTCCCCAGGCATAAAATTATATTTGGAAAGACAAAGAGAAATGATCAGTCATTAGTGTGTCCTGGACTACCCTTAATTTTAGCACTAATTTATCCCTTACCTCCTTATATGAGTTAGTCAAGTTTATCAGGGTTTCCCTGATAGCTCAGCTGGTAAAGAATTCACCTGCAATGCAGGATAGCCCAGTTCGATTCCTGGGTCAGGAAGAGCCCCTGGAGAATGCATAGGCTACCCACACCAGTATTCTTGGGTTTCCCTTGTGGCTCAGCTGGTAAAAATCTTTCTGCCATGTGGGAGACCTGGGTTCAATCCCTGGAATGGGAAGATCCACTGGAGAAGGGAAAGGCTACCCACTCTAGTATTCTGGCCTAGAGAATTCCATGAACTGTATAGTCCATGGGGTCGCAAAGAGTTGGACATGATTGAGCAACTTTAACTTTTCACTTTTAAGTTTTGTTAAATTTGATTCTGTCTCCCTTATTGAAGTAGGGGTCTCAGAGGAGAAGGACTGAGTTTGTTGTTTTGTTTTGTTTTCCAGCCTTTAAAAATGAAAGAATTTAGAGAGTTGAGGTTTCACAGATGAGATTTCCTCTGTTATAAAAGCAGTGTGCTGATAACCACCTCCCAATAGTGACAATGCAGTTACTCTTCTGACAGTTATGGATGTGCAGGAATTACTGCCAGAATCTTGTAAAAAAATCTACTATGAGTTCTAAATTTGAACAACTGTATTTCTACGATAAGAAATGCTGTGTCATATCAAAAGTGATTCCACAGGTACCTGGTTATTTTGAAATATTTTTTCCCTGCAATTGTCTTACATGCATTTATAACATAATCTTTCTGATAGATGTATTTTCACTCAGATAATTTTGCCTTCAGCTGGTCAAAATCTGTACTCTGTTCCTACAGCCCATATGCCAAGAATACTCCCCCAATTCCATCATACATTTTTTTTCCTTTTAATCTTCTGCTTCCCTATAAATAATCACTTCTGTTTTTAATCCATTTCGAGTTCAAAATAGGTACAGAATGGTCTTGATGATTGCTTTACATCTTCACAATTATTTCTTATATTTTCACTGATATTTTCATTAATCATTCTCTGTCATGATGTCCCCAATCATATATCCTTAATAATCACTGAATTTTATTAGGACATACACAGATTTAGAGATCCAATGATTAAGCACTTCTTAATCTAGGATAAATTAAAGGACATCTAGGAAAATTAAAGGAAAAATTTTTGTTTTTGTGAAAATATTTATCAGCCAGAGCCTATTTGACCAAAATCATGCCAGCTACTTGAATGGAAAGATTTAAGAAAGTGTTAAATAATATAAAGAATGAAAAGAAAATGCTAAGGCATCTATCATAAAGGTAGCTGCTATTAAAAAAGAAAATAACCAACCATGAGCCCAATGTTCAGGAAACAGGGGGACAATGACAAAAACTTAGAAACTTAAAGGAAGGGCCTCTGGGAGCTGAAACTCAGATCTTTCAGGAGGGACTGAACTGGTGTCCCTGGATGGAAGACAAGATGTGGCCGATTCTGCAACTGTTGGCAAAAGTGCTGACTGCATTCAGCTGCTGCTACAGAAATAGCTGCTGCCTCCAGGGTGAGGAGACGCAGCAGTGATGCTCACAGGAACACAAGCAGAAAGGAAGTCCATGTAAGGCAGTGGAAGGAACAAGCCTCTTTCTCCTCCAGCCTTGAAAACTTCCTATGATACCTTTTATTGGCAGATCCAAACCGAAAGACAGTTGGCAGAGCAGAAATGCAGTGCTCTGAGTGCAGCTCCATAATCAGCAAGCAGGGTATAGAGAATGGGATTGAAGTTAAGAGACAATGATTAATAATTGCCAGAGACTATATATCAACTTTTTATGGAGAGAGAACTTATATTCTTATTAGCTTCCCAAAGGGATGTGTAACTTCCAAATAAATAAGAATCAAAGAATAAACAGAAAAGAGAAAAGAACTTCATGGCAGAAAATTGGATGTTCTTTCTACTGTTTTACACTGTGTCTTCCGTTCCTTTGGTTAGTTACATTTTCACTAAGAAAAAAGCATCTCAATGCAAATTTCAAAATATCATTTGTGTTCAGAACACATTAGGTATCAGGGTGTGGTAACCAAAAACAAAACAAACTACCCATGCATCCAAAATCCTTGGTCACAACCTATATGATATCTATGTTTACAAGATTTACAAATTGCCCAAAATAAAATAAGTACAACGAAGTCTACAACTTGTCTTTTTTCAAGTACTATTAGTGTATCCATAAACTAACAGTACATTGAACATAGGAATTATTTAACATAGATTGACCTATTAGGATAAACTTTAAATTAGTTATTAAATAATATTCTTTTTTTCTATCTGATTATGATTGAAACAGTTCCTTGGGATTTCTTCTTGTTACTCAAGCAAACACAGTGCTTGGGTATGTTGAAAATACAAAAGGAAATGAGAGGGAAAAAAAGTCAAGAGAAAATTCAGGGTTAGGACCGCTCAATTATTTGCATCTTGATAACCAACACATCCTAATAACTCTCTAGAATGCATGGTACCCTTGAACTTGATATTTGAATGGGTCCAATAAGTTATGACATTCAAATTAAAGCAATATGATATTATGAAGTGTTAAACAGACATTTCTGTCAATAGAAGTAGAGATGCTTATGTTAAGTGGAAAATGTTTTATTTTGGAATGATTTCATAACTTTAGGAATAAAGCAAATGGTGAGAGTTCTGGAAATTAAGGTTGTCGTTAAGGAGAGAGCTGGAAAAATTTAGAAAGTCTATCTGGACATAAGGAAATGGGTGCCTTAGAATAAGAAGTCTAGTCCCCAAGAAGGAACTGTAGATGGAAGAGAAAACCACCCAGTATTAATGTCACATGGACCAAAATAATTCAGGGCAGATTAAAGCAAAAGACTGAAGCTTTTCTTATACTCATATTTCCAGGGCACTGCATAAGGGTTTCGGCACAGTGAAATTAACCTATCAGTCAATGTTGAAACAGGGATTTCTAATGCTCAATTGCTCAGTCATGTCTGATTCTATAACCTCATAGATTGTAGCCTGCCAGGCTCCTCTGTCCATGGGATTCTCTAGGCAAGAATACTCGAGCAGGTTGACATTTTCTTCTTCAGGGGATTTTCCTGACCCAAAGATCGAACCAGCATCTCCTGCTTCCCCTGCATTAACAGGGGAATTCTTTACCACTGAGCCACCTGGGAAGCCCTAGGACACAATTGAGCTTCATTCCCAATTTAGACTGAGTGTGAGGTGACACTGAACAGAACTGGAGGAGGAAAGAACGGATGGTCATATCCTCAAGTCCTTGGAAAAATAACGGGTAAACTAATAGATGTGAATTTAAATAGAGCATTTCATTAACTGAACTGAGAGGTGAAATGCACCAGTGATTACAATTAAAGTATTCTTTATTGTGCTGCATTAAGTAAACTTCTCTGATAACATCTCCTTACCACACAAATTCTACATGGACATCTTTTCATCTAGTATGTCTGAACCTGAATTTTTCTCATACTATAGATACAACACCATTTTGTTTGTCATGACAGTCTCATTTACAAGATTATGAAATGTCCCAGGGCAGGGCATATGCTTCCTTCATCTTGGAATCCTCATTACCTGGCACCCAGCCTGGCATGCAGCAGGCATCCATACAGTTGAGTGAATTTGTTGAATTTCAATCTGTTTTTAAAACAGACTCAATTGAATCAAATGAGTGAAAATGTCCCCTTGATCTCAATGATTTCTAGTCACTCTTAGACAATAGATGCAATTCATCAAACACTGTGTTTCAAAGTTTGAAAGGTCCTTAAAAGTCAATTTTAGCAGCTTTTGAAATCCTGAATCTTATTTTTTCATGTATGTTTGTGTGTGTGTGTTTGTGTGTGCAATATATGTATACACATACTTTTTCACATATATGTATATGTATTTAAATTTGCATTTTGGGTGATTTTCTTCCTGAAGTTTCTGTTTCATTCATTTGCATAACACAGAAGGCCTGTGTTAAATTTCATGTTTAAAAAGTCATAAGTGAAAAAAACTATTGGTATTCATTAGGCTTTAAGCAAATATCATGAACACTTAATTGCTTTTTAGTTCAGTTCAGTTCAGTCGCCCAGTCGTGTCTGACTCTTTGTGACCCCATGAACTGCAGCACGCCAGGCCTCCCTGTCTATTACCAACTCCTGGAGTCCACCCAAACCCATGTTCATTGAGTCGAGGATGCCGCCCAACCATCTCGTCCTCTGTTGTCCCCTTCTCTTCCTGCCCTCAACCTTTTCCTGCATCAGGGTCTTTTCAAATGAGTCAGCTCTTCGCATGAGGTAGCCAAAGTATTGAAGTTTCAGTTTCAACATCAGTCCTTCCAATGAACACCCAGGACTGATCTCCTTTAGGATGGACTGGTTGGATCTCCTTGCAGTCCAAAGGACTCTCAAGAATCTCCTCCAACACCATAGTTCAAAAACATCAATTCTTCAGCACTCAGCTTTCTTCACAGTCCAGCTCTCACATCCATACATGACCACTGGAAAAACCATAGCCTTGACTAGTCTAATTGCTTTTAGAAAAAGATAAAGCTACTAAAGACTACTTTTTGGATTTTCAAAGTAGAATATGATGCATCTTTTTATATTCTGTACCCATTTGTAAGAGCTTTGTAGGTGGCTCAATAGTAAAGAATCCGCTTGCTAATGCAAGAGACACTGATTCAGTTCCTGGGTTGGAAAGATCCCTTGAGAGGGGAATGACAAACCACTCCAGTATTCTTCCTGGAGAATCCCCATGAACAGAGGAGCCTGGCAGGCTACAGTCCATGGGGTAACAAAAGAGTCAGAAATTACTTAGAGACTGAACAACAACAACCCATTTGTAAATGATGTTGGGCACAGTATGACTGAAGATTCAATAGATGAATGACTGACAAAATNTTCCTGGGTTGGAAAGATCCCTTGAGAGGGGAATGACAAACCACTCCAGTTTTCTTCCTGGAGAATCCCCATGAACAGAGGAGCCTGGCAGGCTACAGTCCATGGGTAACAAAAGAGTCAGAAATTACTTAGAGACTGAACAATAGCAACCCATTTGTAAATGATGTTGGGCACAGTATGACTGAAGATTCAATAGATGAATGACTGACAAAATAGCATGTTAATAAAAATGATATTTTAAAATTAAAATGCTAAATATACTGAGAGAAAAATTAAATATAAATGTAATGATAAGAAGTGTGGCATTTATTTAATTTAAATTCTTTAAAAAAGAAAAACTAGAAATTTAACTTTCAAATTGATTATCTGTTTTGAAAATACTTCACTCAAAAATACACAGCATGGAACTTCCCTGGTTGTCCAATGGCTAAGAATCTGCCTTTCAATCCTGGGAACATGCATCGGATCACTGCTCCAGGAACTGAGAGCCCATATGGTTCAGGGCAACTAAGTTCTTGCATAGAAACTAGAGCATCTGTGTACCACACACACATGAAAAAATAACAATAAAAATATCACATGCCATATATATATATGGTTTATATATATATAAACCACAGTAAGATCCATTGCTTTACAACAAATATTCATTCATTTAAGACATATTGATTTGACTATGTACCAGTTTTTTAAGCTCTAAGAACAAAGTAGAAAGAACTAGTGTTGTTCCTACATTCAATGATCTTACATTTTAATGGGGAAACAATAATAAATGTTAGCTTCATATGAATTAAGCTTCACAAAAATTAAGTTCCTAAAATCCTAAAATCATAAGCACTATAAAGGAAATAAGCAAGTGCTATAATACTGGACAAGAGCTTGTATGACTCTGGGCTCAGGGAGCAGTGAAAGCTCTGAGGTAGGAGAAGCACTGGGAGTATTTGGAAAGTCTGGGTATGACTGAAGCTTAAAGTGAAACATAGGAGATGCTATGAGGTGAAGGTTGAGAGAGATTGAATATAGCCTGGTGGGCTGTGAATTTTATTGTAATGGGAGACTAGTGGAAACCTTTAACTGAAAAAAAAAAATGGACAGAGACACATGGACAGATGAACGTTCAAACGTCTGAGTGAAAGATGGGATCACAAACCCACGGCTAGCAATCCCACTTAGAAGCCAGCTGGTACAAGATATTCTATTGTAGGAATTTAATAAGGGAGAGGATCATTAAATTAGTAGCTATAACAAAGATCTATGGTGTTAAAAAAAAAATTCTGAGTGGTAGAGTGTTATAAGAAAAACAAAACTTGAAATGAAGGTAAGAGATCACATCATAGGAGGACTTGTGACCACTTAGGTATAAATGAGTTCTTGCCTGGATAATCCCAGGGATGGGGTGAGCCTGGTGGGCTGCCTTCTCTGGGGTCGCACAAAGTGGGACAGGACTGAGCGACTTCCCTTTCACCTTTCACTTCCATGCATTGGAGAAGGAAATGGCAACCCACTCCAGTGTTCTTGCCTGGAGAATCCCAGGGACGGGAGCCTGGCAGGCTGCCATCTATGGGGTCGCACAGAGTCCAACACGACTTAAGTGACTTAGCAGCAGCAGCAGCAGGTATAAATGACCTTTTGATAGGGCAGTAGGAAGAGAAGCTAGACCTCGTGGGTTGAAAAGTGGATGAGAAATATAAAAGTGAGAGAGTGAGTGTAAAACACTTTCCTGAGAATTTACGGTATGCCTAAAGTGAAATTGTACAGGAGTTGGAGAGGAGTGTGGGATGACAAAAAGGAATACCAACTCATTGCCCAGCACGAAGTTCTCCAGTGACTACATTGCTAGAAGCTCGAATTTCACCTCCGAGGTGTTATTTCAATATTTTCTTCACTTTTCTACAGGGTCCCAAGTACTGTGTTGGAAATTTTTCAACTTCTGTACCTACTTTAATTATCTAGTTTCATTTCTTGTTCAGCATCTTAAAAATATGCTCCCATCTCCTGTTTGCCTGTCCTACTCCAAAACTCAGCTCTCATCTCCTGCTTACCACTGACAGCTTCCCTGTGATTCCAGCCAGCAATGAATCTCTAAAAACTCTGACCGCCTATTTCCTGTTCATCCTAGAGGTTAAAGTCCAAGAAAGTACCATGGTCATTTTTCCAGGAATCTCCAAATCTGGCACTGTCAAAAACAGAGAGAAAGAAGTTGACACTGAAAAAGAAAGAGAACTAGCTTTCCTTGGGAAATCCTCTTATTTTACTACTCAGAGGAGGTAGGAAACAGAAAAACAGATAGCACAATTTAGGTATCTTTGTGACACAGAAGAACAGAAAATGTGAGAAGTCATTACAAGAGATAAAAAAGAAATAAAGTAGGAGAATAGAGAGACCATGTCCTTTGGAACACAGAAGTAGATTATTTCTACTTGTAATTTCTTTGAAATCCATTTCTCCATCTCTGACCAAGAATATTAGCAAGTCCTTTTTTCTTATATAATAATCAAGCCACAGGGCCTGACACAAAAGAACCATTCTCCTTTCCTGGTTTTTCATTGCAATTCATCAACATGTCTTATGGCAACACATTTAATAGGATTTAATTTTCCATGTGTCTATCTTTTCTCAAAAACAATAAAAATTTATGGGCAAGAAGATATTATGTCTGTGTAAGTACTGTTTCTTGTACATTTTTATTTCTGTACAGTTCTATAAATTGAGTATTGATGAGATTCACCATCCAAGGAATGGTGGCTGCGCAGGCACAGGAGGGCCTAGAGGAGGTATTCCACATTCAAGGTCAGGAGGGGCAGCAGTGAGGAGATACCCCTCGTCCAAGGTAAGGAGCAGTGGCTGCACTTTGCTGGAGCAGCAATGAAGAGATATCCCACTCCCAAAGTAAGAGAAACCCAAGTAAGATGGTAAGTGTTGCAAGAGGGCATAAGAGAGCAGACACACTGAAACCATACTCACAGAAAACTAGTCAATCTGATCACACTAGGACCACAACCTTGTCTAACTCAGTGAAACTAAACCATACCCATGGGGGCACCCAAGATGGGCAGGTCATGGTGGAGATGTCTGACAGAATGTGGTCCACTGGAGAAGGGAATGGCAAACCACTTCAGTATTCTTGCCTTGAGAACCCCATGAACAGTATAAAAAGGCAAAATGATAGGATATTGAAAGAGGAACTCCCCAGATCAGTAGGTACTCAATATGCTACTGGAGATCAGTGGAGAAATAACTCCAGAAAGAATGAAGGGATGGAGCAAAAGCAAAAACAACACCCAGTTGTAAATGGGACTGATGATAGAGGCAAGATCCAATGCTGTAAAGACCAATATTGCATAGGAACCTGGAATGTTAAGTCCATGAATCAAGGCAAATTGGAAGTGGTCAAACAGGAGATGACAAGAGTGAACATCTACATTCTAGGAATCAGCTAACTAAAATGGACTGGAATGGCTGAATTTAACTCAGATGACCATTGTATCTACTACTGCAGTCAAGAATGCCTTAGAAGAAATGAAGTAGCCATCGTGGTCAACAAAAGAGTCCAAAATGCAGTACACTGATGCAAGCTCAATAAAGACAGAATGATCTCTGTTTGTTTCCAAGGCAAATCATTCAATATCACAGTAATCCAAGTCTATGCTCCAACCAGTAATGCTGAAGAACCTGAAGTTGAACGGTTTTATGAAGACCTACAAAACCTTTTAGAACTAACACCCAAAAAAGAGGTCCTTTTCATTATAGGGGACTGGAATGCAAAAGTAGGAAGTCAAGAAACAAGTGGAGTAACAGGCAGATTTGGCCTTGGAATGTGGAATGAAGCAGGGCAAAGACTAATAGAGTTTTGCCAAGAAAATGCACTGGTCATAGCAAACACCCTCTTCCAACAACACGACTCTACACATGGACATCACCAGATGGTCAACACTGAAATCAGATTGATTATATTCTATGCAGCCAAATATGGAGAAACTCTATACAGTCAACAAAAACAAGACCAGGAGCTGACTGTGGCTCAGATCATGAACTCCTTA
>SJYW01017222.1:187485-212006 GCA_006410735.1 Raphicerus campestris
TGGATAAAAGAAAAATGATGGTTCAATAAAATCAAATTCAGCAGGAGATGTTGTTTACAATTTTCGTGTGAAATAGCACCACATAGATAAGCTAAAAATCAGAATGAAGAGATTTTGCTACTATTTCATAATGAACACTGATAACCAGCTGCTGTTTACAATCTATTTGATTCTATTAAAATCAGTCAATTTTTCATTACCTCTGACATTTAGTTTAGACGCTGCCTGTGGCAGCCTGGTGCATGAAGGCACCCTGAATTTCATATTGTTTGTTCTATGATTTGCTATCATTAAACATTTGTGCATTGGATGTTACTTGGATGAGAGTTATAGAATATTGCAATTAATTTTAAATGGATGTGGAAAAGGAAACTGCTTCACTACCATAGCTTCCTAAAATGGCATCTATAATAAATAACAATTTTCTCTGAATTACAACTAATTGCAAGAGTATCTAGTGTGTAGCAAGATGTTAAAGTGTTCAAATGGAAAAACACTAGCAAGATGTTAATTCTATAACAAAACTGAGATTTGTTTTTCATGTGTTTTACTGACTATTCCATTAAACAGTTAATTTTTAAAAGCAAATGATGTCTAAAAGTGTGACCCTGTACTATACCCACATAGAGCCAAGCTCCTTCTGGTTACCAGGGAAACCATTTCAGGGATATTCACATAAACTGCAGACAGTGAGGGAAAACATCAAAATGTAAGAAAGGGCTCACTTGAATTTTTGTTTCTATGAGCAAACTCTCCCTATAACTATACTTGCACTAAAAAAAATGAGTGATACCTCGTACATGACAGATATAAGTGGGATAATGACTACATTTATTCAGAAAGAGAAACCTAGCAATAGTATGTGCATCCTGCGTGTTAAGTCCCTTCAGTCATGTCCAACTCCTTGAGACACAATGGACTGTAGTCTCCCAGGCTCCTCTGTCCATGGGGATTCTCCAGGCAAAAATACTAGAGTGGGTTGCCATGTTCTCCTCCAGGAGATCTTCCCAACCCAGGGACTGAACAGGCATCTAATGAGGCTCCTGCATTGCAGGAGGATTTTTTTACCACTGAGCCACCATGAGGTTGCTACAATTGCCAAAGTTTTCAAAATTAGGGAGATAAGCACCAAGAAAGCTTATTTTCATTGGGATTATAATGAAATTTTAATCACAGACATTCCCCCAAGCAGTGATCATTTTTCTCTTGTAAAGCTTTGCAATATTACTTATCAAAGATCAGGGATATTATTAGGTTGTATCTTCAGATTTTTGCCTGAGTTGACTGTAAGTAGGGATCTCAAGTTTTATTAGATGCATAATTATTTCTGAGTTCTGAAAATTATCAGACATCTAAATACGACTTAAAGCAAAAATACAATCAAAACCCCTGTTTTTCAGGCATAATAATACCAATTCTATGAATTGATGTTTCCGTCTTCTTTTCAATGATTTCTTGGCATTAGGTAGGGACCTTAGCCTATTTAATCAATCAGTAGACTGGATTCTTTTGTTTGGCTGGCTTTCCCTTTCCTTTCTGAATATGGTCCTCTGTTTTCTTTTGCCTTTTGCTCCCACATTCCAAGGCAGCAGGAAGGGTTGATCAATCACAATTCCCCTGGGCTATAGGAATGCGCCTTGATTCAGTCTGATTCTCTATTGGAGAATTACCAAAGTTAGTTGGAACACAATTCTTGCTGCAAAATTTCCTGATATTGCCTTATTATCTGTCCTAGCTAAGGTTTGGCTTTTCAGAGTTTCTCTTAATTTGATCAGCTCCTCACCATTCTTCCAGTATAGTAGGTTTCATCTGAGTTGAGCCAAAGAACTCCAAAAGATAACCCAATAATCTGCCTCTGATTACTGTAGTCAAAAAAAAAAATGAACAAACATGTTTTATTATAATAATTACCTTAGTTTGTCAATAATTATCAATATAAAAAATCTTATACTCACTAAACTTAAATGACTTCATACCAAATCAATGTATTATTTATATTTGCCATCTTATGCAGAACTAGGAGAATCCTTTTTTTTTCCTCTTTTAATTTATTATTATTATTTTTACTTTACAATATTGTATTGGTTTTGCCATACGTCAACATGAATCCACCACAGGTATACATGTGTTCCCCATCCTGAATCCCCCTCCCTCCTCCCTGGGACTGGTGCACTGGGATGACCCTTTATTTAAATTTTAAAGGCTAAACCCTAGTTCTAAAAGTCTAGCTTTGAAATAAAAGTGTATTGAGAGAGAGTCTTTGTATTTGCTTTCTTATATTAAAAGTAAAAATTTTATTCACCCTCAATAGTGAGCAGACTGATTGACACAGTACAAATTTCAGTATGAGCCCCAGGTAAATTTCAGTGAATGGAAAACACTGTCTATGTTCAAGTTGTTTATAAATCTAGGGAAAGAAAATACAAGTTTGTAAGTTACATAGTAGCTATATAATATATTCAGAGAGAGTTTAAAATAAGATGATGCTTACTTCTATTGAAACTCTTTATAATTTTAACAAAAAAGTAGGCATTTTGTAACTATCACCTGTGCTTTTATCCATTCACTCATCAGGTATTTATTGAATGTCATTATGGGCCAGGCATTTCCTTGGTGCTGAAGAAAGATCAACTGAAGAGACAAAATTCCCTGTCCTCATAAAGATTATATTCTGGTTAGAAATACAAACACCTAACAACATTGCAAG
The DNA here is from genome assembly GCA_006410735.1 of Raphicerus campestris. NCBI lineage: Eukaryota > Metazoa > Chordata > Mammalia > Artiodactyla > Bovidae > Raphicerus > Raphicerus campestris. Next base: position 190,193 of record SJYW01017222.1, read on the forward strand.
GAAATGTAATTTCCTTGTAATAACAAGGAAAATAATTGCAAGTTTGAACATGATAAACTCTAAAGGGGAAAAAGCAAGGAAGGACATATATCACAGAGAGGCCAAGGACAGCCTCAGAGAAAAAGAACTTTGATTAAAGATCTGGACTAAGGGAGGGTCAGTCATGGAGATTAGTTGATGGAAGAATAAAAAGTATGCATTTTACCACTGCCTATTTTGTTAATTTTTATTTTTTTTCCTAATGCTGATCATCACAGCTATTTAAAGAAGAATTGGGAGATAATGTCTGAGAAAGCATAGCAAGCGCAAAGGCCCTGAGGTCAGAAAGAGTTTATGCATTTGAGGAAAAAAAGGATCCAGGTGAGAACTTGGTAAGGATGGCATTTTAGTGAAGCCGAAGAGGGTATACAGTGAGGTTAAGCTGGAAATGAAACTCCAGTTAGCAATGGAATTTGGAGGTCTTGTTGGAATTCTGTATTATAGATGAGAAAGCAAAGATTTTGAAAGCAGGGAAGTGATACGATTGAATTAATATTTTCAAAGCACTACTTTTAGTCTTTCAAGGATTGGAAATGAGTAGGTGAAGAAGTAGTAAAACAAGTTAAAAATTCTCCCTGTTTAAACCAAATTTACTCCAACTCTTATTGGCAATGTAATTTTGAGGAAAATGAGTAGATGCAAACCCTCTTTCTGAGAAACAGCTGATCTTAATTCAGCTAAAGTGTCATAGAGAGCCCTTTAACCATGACATGTAAAAGTCTCCAGGCCAACACCCAACTATTATTTACCAAGAGAGGGTGCACACTTTCCTCAATCCTCATTTATCAACCTCTGTATTCATCTTTTTTATTCATCCTTTACCTTCTTTCACCATAATACAGGTGTAGTGAGGGTGGGAACTGATCTTATTCATTTTTTTAATTAATAGATTTCACTTTTTAGGGAAGTTTTAAGTTTACAAAAAAAAAAAAAGTATCCTATGCCCCCCTGTACACATCTTCCTTAGTGAAAGACATTTTGCATTTGTGTGATACACTTGTTACAATGAAGAACACCTGTGCTGTGCTTAGTTGCTCGGTCCTGTCCAACTCTTTGTGACTCCATGGACTGTAACCTGCCAGGCTCCTCTGTCCATGGGACTGTCTAGGTAAGAATACCGGAGTGAGTTGCCATGCTCTCTTCCAGGCAATCTTCCCAACCCAGGAATCGAACCCAGATCTCCCATATTGCAAGCAGATTTTTTACCAGCTGGGCTGCCAGGGAAGTCCAAAAAACCCATATTGAATCATTATTATTAACTAAAAGTCAAATTTTACATTAGGACATACTCGTGTTGTACATTCTATGAGTTTTACCATATGCAAGTTGGCATGTATGCATCACTGCAATCTAATATAGCATCATTATGTTATACTGTGTGCCACCTAGCCACTCTCTATTCCTTCTCTCCCAAGTCCCNGCAGGGAAGTCCAAAAAACCCATATTGAATCATTATTATTAACTAAAAGTCAAATTTTACATTAGGACATACTTGTGTTGTACATTCTATGAGTTTTACCATATGCAAGTTGGCATGTATCCATCACTGCAATCTAATATAGCATCATTATGTTATACTGTGTGCCACCTAGCCACTCTCTATTCCTTCTCTCCCAAGTCCCCTAGCAACCATTGATGTTTTTTACAGTCTTCATAATTTTGCCTTTTTCAGAACGACATGGTTGAAATCATACAGTATTTTGCTTTTTCAAATAAGCTTCTTTCACTTACCAGTATACACTTAAGGTTTCTTGTGTCTTTCAATAACTTGATAGCTCATTTACGTTTGTCACCAAAAACATATTGTACTGTATGGATATACCAGGCTTCCCTGGTGGCTCAGATGGGAAACAATCTGCCTGCAATCCAAGAGACCTGGGTTTGATCCCTGGGTTGGGAGGCTCCCTGGAAAAGAGAATGGCAACCCACTTACCTGGAGAAGTACATAAACAGAGGAGCCTCTAGACGGTTTGTTCACCCCTCATCTATAGAAGGACATCTTAGTTGCTTCCAAGTTGTGGTAATTGTTAATAAAGCTGCTATACACACTTGTATGCAGTTTTCCTGTGAACACAAGTTGTCAGCTTACATGGTAAATATTTAATACCAAGGACTGAAATTGCTGAATAATGTAAATAGGATACATTTGTCTTCCAAAGTTGTTTTACATTCCTACCAGCATGGAATGGGTGTACCTGCTACTTGACATCCTGGCTAGTTTTATGCTGCTGTGGGCTTGCAAAGAGTCAGACATGACTGAGCAACTGAACAAGAAATTCTAATAGTAGGCAAGTTATTTCATCTTTGTTACCATATTTCAAAGTATCTAAAATAATGTCTGGCAGAGACACATGTGTGTGACAGACACACACAGAAAGAATGGTAAGAAGAATTCATCTAAAAACTATCAGAATCAATAATGAGAAAATTCAGATATGTTGCACACAAAGCAATAGTTTTAGTATGAACAGTAGGGTATAGTAAATCATATTAAAAATTATTTAGACAGATACTACGTAATTGTACTGAGGAGAATAAAATAATATTTGATTACACAGAAACAAGCATATATTATATTATATAGGACAACTAAATATTTTACAGAATTCTCCAAATGTATTTAAAAGATAAATTTTAAAATAATTTCCCAAAGTTGACTTAGTAATTAGAATCAACTGGAAGAATATATCAAAGAAAGAACATCCTAATGAATACTGCAAATCAGTTGCTCCATATAAAATAATATTGCTTTCCTTGAAGGGAAAATATCTTAATCCCATCTCTATGCTTACTTTTTCTTACAATATTTGAATGACATTTTCAACTGCCTCTTATACAAAATGTCACTTTCTGCTCATTTTTGGAGCATCTTATTGGTATTAAAATTATTTTTCCCCTTATATCTTTTGTTATTGTTCAGTCATAAGTTGTGTCTGACTCTTTGTGGCCCTGTGGACTGCAGCACACCAGGCTCCTCCTTCACTATCTCCCAGAGTTTGCTCAAATTCATGTGCATTGAGTTGGCGATGCTATCTAACCATGTCATCCTCTGCCACCCTCTTCTTTTGCCTTCAGTCTTTCCCAACATCAGGAAAAGTGAGTCAGCTCTTCACATCAGGTGGTTAAAGTATTGGAGCTTCACTTCAGCATCAATCCTTCCCATGATTATTCAGAGTTAATTTCCTTTAGGATTGACTAATTAGATCTCTTTGCAGTCCAAGGGACTCTCAAGAGTCTTCTCCAACACCACGGTCAAAAGCATCAATTCTTCAGCTCTCAGCCTTGTTTATGGTCCAACTCTCACATCTGTACATGACTACTGGAAAAACCAAAGCCTTTTAAGACAGCTTTTTCATTCTCCACTTTCACCCTTCACTTCTGTGAAAGAAATATCTTTCACTGAAGTTAAAATTATTTACCTCCATTCAATTCTATTTTTAAGTTGTTTTTCATAAGTAAAACTCCTAATATGAGACTTGTCTGATTATTTACACTTATGCATGAGTCTCTTCCTTAGAGGTCAAGAAGAGAAACTCACTAGTAGGGACAATTTTGAACCTTCCTTGTGTCAGGTATAAACCTGTTTTCCTCCATTATTTAATGTTTTAATTTAATTTTATGAAAATTTAATGTTCACAATAATCCATTATCTCAATCTTTGTAATAATACTAGGTTTTCATACCCTTATTTTATACTTATGATCCCTGTTTTTAAGAGTTTAAGTTGCACAGAGGCACACAATACTATGAAGAATTATACTCAAAATATGAGATCAGGTTTGTAACCAATACTGATATCTGTCAGGAAAACAGTTCATTATGAGATGTGATGAAATTCACAGAAAAGCATTTGGACTTGAGCCTTACTCTCATGAACTTCCTCAATGCTGCCCCTATGTATAGCCTGTTTTGATAATTAAGGACAGAGAATCCATTTGTAGAAATCATCCATCAAGAAGTTATATATTTAGGATTGTTTGCCTTCCAGGGATCCTTTCATACATTTCCAACAAGAGAAAAATGTCATACTGCCAAAGCCTTGACTTAGCCAGGCAAACCCAACAGCAGCTGCTTCTATTTTCTTGTTTCACATCTGTGACTAATAATCCATGTTTGACTTTGATGTAGTCATTGGCAGGCTAACATTTCTCCAGCCAGTGTTTAACCCAAGCATAAAGTTTCAGGCTTTGTATTATTAAGCCTTAACCCATTTTCTCCACTTAAATACCCGTATCTCTCTTCGTACAACTGCCGATGACTTGGCACATTCTTAGTAGGGATGTGTATCATTTGTTCAGGTAAGTCATATGCTTTCTATCCTATATATGTTCCTGAATATTAAAAGATACTTATAAATTTATTCTTATAACACTTTATCCTATTTGCTCTATTCTTTGTTGTTGCTGTTCAGTCGCTAACTCATGTCCTACTCTTTATGACCCCATGGACTGTAGCAGGCCAGGCTCCTCTGTCCTCCACTATCTCCTGGAATTTGCTCAAATTCATGTCCACTGAGTCAGTGATGCTTTCTAATCATCTTATCCTCTACCACCCCCTTCTCCTTTTGTATTCAATCTTTCCTAACATCAAGGTTTTTGTCAATGAGTCAGCCCTTCACATTAAGTGGCCAAAGTATTGGAGCTTCAGCATCAGTCCTTCCAATGAATATTCACGGTTGAGTTCCTTTAGGGTTGACTGGCTTGATCTCCTTGCAATCTAAGGGACTTTCAAGAGTCTTCTCCAACACTGCAATTTGAAAACATCAATTAGATATACTCTAGTAGGTAATATTTCATGACTATCGTCTTTTAGCCAAACTGCCCTCATTAAACTTCATATCATCTATAAATAGATTACCTCAATAACTTGTACACACAGAAAAATTTTGCTGAATGCCAGACACCACAAGAGATAAAAAATTAAATGAATCTTTCCTAAATACAAGTCACAGGGAAGAAGAAAATATTAAAATTAATAATCACAATAATCATAATTAAAACAATAACCAACATTTCTTGCATCTTCTGCATCTTAGATATGTTTTGCTGCTACTGCTGCTAAGTCACTTCAGTCGTGTCTGACTCTGTGCAACCCCAGAGACAGCAGCCCACCAGGCTCTCCCATTCCCGGGATTCTCCAGGCAAGAACACTGGAGTGGGTTGCCATTTCCTTCACCGATGCATGAAAGTGAAAAGTGAAAGTGAAGTCTCTCAGTCGTGTCTGACTCTTAGTGACCCCATAGACTGTAGCCTACCAGGCTCCTCTGTCCATGGGATTTTCCAGGCAAGAGTACTGGAGTGGGGTGCCATCTCCTTTTCCATAGATATGTGTTAGAGGCTAGAATTTCAGCCTTAATTTTCCAGAATGTGAAGTGGTTCCTCAGATTCTCTAGGTTTTGTTGTTGTTGTTGTCTAGTCAGTAAGTCATGTCCAACTCTTCGTGACCCCCATGGACTAGCTTTCTAGCCTCCTCTGTCCATGGGATTTCCCAGGCAAAAATATTGGAGTGAGTTTCCATTCCGTTCTCTGGGAGATATTCCCAACCCAGGGACTGAACCCATATCTTCAGCATATCCTGCATTGTAGGCAGATTCTTTACTGCTGAGCCACCAGGGTAGCCCAGGCTTTGCTTATCACTCATTAAACAGTGAAAAAGTGACCATTCCACTGTGTGGGAAACCTGGGAGGGAGCAAGATAGAGGGCCATGGAGAGATTAAGGCCTTTATGGGGTGCTTCTAATGTGTGCAGAGTATATTTCAGATTTATTTTTCCTAAATGATCAGCACATTCATTTTAATCTATCTCAATTATGTTTCTGTTGCATTGCACTTTTCCTACATAAGATACAATCTTATACATATAAAAATTACTATAAGATATTGATTAAAACAAAGTTTTCAAAATGCCACTGCAAATCTCTTTTGTTATTTAGAAGTTACTTTATTGCATTATAATTATCAAATATTATCCCAGCTATACCACATTTTAGTCTTTATTGCTCTGCTTTATATATAAAATATACATATATATATATATTTATGATATATAAAGAAAGTCTTGTCAAAGCATTTGCTTTAAACTCTGACAATCCCCCAGTCTATTGGTCTCAGAACAGAAAATCTGAGTTCTCAGTGATGATTATCTTCTTATTTTACTCCCATATGAGTATTTACTTACTAATGCTTATAATTCAAGCTCTGGGAGGTTTTTTTGTGTGTTTAATTCAATGCTGCAATCTCATACTTAGGAGAGTATGTGGAACAAGGTCAGTGCCTACCTAATGGCTATTGGAATAAATGAAGCAATGATTGCCTGCATTAAATTTATTTCAGGGTGAAAATCGGAGAAGGCAATGGCACCCCACTCCAGCACTCTTGCCTGGAAAATCCCATGGACGGAGGAGCCTGGTGGGCTGCAGTCCATGGGGTCGCTAAGAGTTAGGCACGACTGAGCGACTTCACTTTCGCTTTTCACTGTCACTTTCGCTTTTCACTGTCATGCATTGGAGAAGGAAATGGCAACCCACTCCAGTGTTCTTGCCTGGAGAATCCCAGAGACAGTGAGCCCCCATCTATGGGATCGCAAAGAGTAGGACACGTGGTACTGAAATACATCTTCCAGTTTGTTTCAAAAATTGTAACTACTTTTGTTCCAGAGGACTCTGATTCAGAAAAATCAAAAAGATAAACTCAGAATTGAATTGTAGATGATATAAAAACATAATAGGCAATACAAGCCTCAGTGAGGAAGAATGAGAATCACTCAAGGAAATTTGGAAGCCCTTTCTTGCCACTACCTTTGAGCCCAGTCCCAGTAGCAACAATAGACACGTTTCTTCCCTAATTTATCCACATAGGCAAATCAAATTTAGAACTCAGCCTCTAAACATTTAAAGCAAAGGTCTATATTGGGGTGAAAAACACAAGCTGGAATCAAGATTGCTGGGAGAAAAATCAATAACCTCAGATATGCAGATGACACCACCATTATGGCAGAAAGTGAAGAGGAACAAAAGAGCCTCTTGATGAAAGTGAAAGAGGAGAGTGAAAAAGCTGGCTTAAAGCTCACATTCAGAAAACTAAGATCATGGTATCTGGTCTCATCACTTCATGGCAAATAGATGGGGAAATAATGGAAACAGTGACAGACTTTATTTTGGGGAGCTCCAAAATCACTGCAGATGTTGACTGCAGCCATGAAATTAAAAGACACTTACTCCTTGGAAGAAAAGCTGTGACCTGCCAACAGGTCACAGGTTGGTAATGTCTCTGCCAACAAAGTTGTGTCTATGCAAAGCTATGGTTTTTCCAGTAGTCATGTATGGATGTGAGAGTTGGACTATAAAGAAAGCTGAGCACCAAAGAATTGATGTTTTTGAACTGTAGTGTTGGAGAAGACTCTTAAGAATTCCTTGAACTTCATGTCAATGTATGGCAAAACCAATACAGTATTGTAAAGTAGAATAAAGTATTTAAAAAAAATCCTAAAGGAAATCAGTTCTGAATATTCATTGGAAGGACTGATGCTGAAGCTGAAACTCCAATACTTTGACCACCTGATGTGATGAATTTATTCACTGGAAAAGATCCTGATGCTGGGAATGATTGAAGGCAGGAGGAGAAGGGGGTGACAGAGGATGAGATTGTTGGATGGCACCACTGACTGGATGGACATGAGTAGGCTCTGGGAATTGATGAGGGATAGGAAAGCCCAGTGTGCTGCAGTACATGGGGCTGCATAGAGGCAGACATAGCTGAGTGACTGAACTGAACCGAACTGGAAAATGCAATGGTGGAAAAAGCCCCACCCGCAATCAACTTTTTTTCCTGAGTTTTTTAAAGCAGGTTATTAAGTTCAGTTCATTTGCTCAGTCACGTCCAACTCTTTGTGACCCCATGAATCGCAGCACACTAGGCCTCCCTGTCCATCACCAACTCCCAGAGTTTACCCAAACTCATGTCCATTGAATCGGTGATGCCATTCAACCATCACATCCTCTGTCGTCCCCTCTTCTCCTCCTGCCCCCAATCCCTTCCAGTATCAGGATCTTTTCTAATGAGTCAACTCTTCCCATGAGGTGGCCAAAGTATTGTGGTTTCAGCTTCAGCGTCAGTCCTTCCAATGAATACCCAGGACCGACCTCCATGCAGTCCAAGGGACTCTCAAGAGTCTTCTCCAACACCACAGTTCAAAAGCATCAATTCTGTGCTCAGCTTTCTTCACAGTCCAACTCTCACATCCATACATGACCACTGGAAAAACCATACCCTTGACTAGATGGATCTTTGTTGACAAAGTAATGTCTCTGCTTTTTAATAAGCAGGTTATTGGTGTCTACTAAACTTAGTCATGATCTGAAAGTAGTTACTTTATTTGGTAGGAATATTTAGGACTCTGAGCCTGGGAAATAACATCTCAGTATCTCTGAGAAAACTGCTCCAAGGAGGCTGGAGGGGAGTCAGACTATATCTGAGTTTGCAACAGAGGAAGAAGGCAGTCTGACCATCAAAACCAAATATCACCTTAAGGAATTTAAGCTTTCTGTGCATGGGAAGATGCAAGCCTCTGGGCTCACTGAACTATTCCTTTCATGTGTACCTAAGCTATTTTCTGTTTACTTNCAACAAAGTTGTGTCTATGCAAAGCTATGGTTTTTCCAGTAGTCATGTATGGATGTGAGAGTTGGACTATAAAGAAAGCTGAGCACCAAAGAATTGATGTTTTTGAACTGTAGTGTTGGAGAAGACTCTTAAGAATTCCTTGAACTTCATGTCAATGTATGGCAAAACCAATACAGTATTGTAAAGTAGAATAAAGTATTTTAAAAAAATCCTAAAGGAAATCAGTTCTGAATATTCATTGGAAGGACTGATGCTGAAGCTGAAACTCCAATACTTTGACCACCTGATGTGATGAATTTATTCACTGGAAAAGATCCTGATGCTGGGAATGATTGAAGGCAGGAGGAGAAGGGGGTGACAGAGGATGAGATTGTTGGATGGCACCACTGACTGGATGGACATGAGTAGGCTCTGGGAATTGATGAGGGATAGGAAAGCCCAGTGTGCTGCAGTACATGGGGTTGCATAGAGGCAGACATAGCTGAGTGACTGAACTGAACCGAACTGGAAAATGCAATGGTGGAAAAAGCCCCACCCGCAATCAACTTTTTTTCCTGAGTTTTTTAAAGCAGGTTATTAAGTTCAGTTCATTTGCTCAGTCACGTCCAACTCTTTGTGACCCCATGAATCGCAGCACACTAGGCCTCCCTGTCCATCACCAACTCCCAGAGTTTACCCAAACTCATGTCCATCGAATCAGTGATGCCATTCAACCATCACATCCTCTGTCGTCCCCTCTTCTCCTCCTGCCCCCAATCCCTTCCAGTATCAGGATCTTTTCTAATGAGTCAACTCTTCCCATGAGGTGGCCAAAGTATTGTGGTTTCAGCTTCAGCGTCAGTCCTTCCAATGAATACCCAGGACCGACCTCCATGCAGTCCAAGGGACTCTCAAGAGTCTTCTCCAACACCACAGTTCAAAAGCATCAATTCTGTGCTCAGCTTTCTTCACAGTCCAACTCTCACATCCATACATGACCACTGGAAAAACCATACCCTTGACTAGATGGATCTTTGTTGACAAAGTAATGTCTCTGCTTTTTAATAAGCAGGTTATTGGTGTCTACTAAACTTAGTCATGATCTGAAAGTAGTTACTTTATTTGGTAGGAATATTTAGGACTCTGAGCCTGGGAAATAACATCTCAGTATCTCTGAGAAAACTGCTCCAAGGAGGCTGGAGGGGAGTCAGACTATATCCGAGTTTGCAACAAAGGAAGAAGGCAGTCTGACCATCAAAACCAAATATCACCTTAAGGAATTTAAGCTTTCTGTGCATGGGAAGATGCAAGCCTCTGGGCTCACTGAACTATTCCTTTCATGTGTACCTAAGCTATTTTCTGTTTACTTTTTCAACTTAAAAAGTGGCAGCTGGGGCAGGAGACTGCTTCCTGCCTTCCCTCCCCTGCTCCCCCGGGCTTCTCAGCAACCATCGTGGTGGTTGGTGGCATCTTCAGGATTGCAGTTTGGAGAGTCCTCATTCACATTTGCAGGCCAGAATCACTGATGGCTGTGACATTTCTTGTTTACTGATATGGCAGGAGATGTTTTCATTTCACACTGGGATGTCCAGTTATATTATTTGTGTCTGATATTAGACCACATATTGGAGCTTCTCTTAGCTCTTAGCTTCACTTTCTTTATAAGTAAAGTCAGAGTCAATTGTCTTAAATCATCATCTGAAAAAGGAATACATACATTCAGCCACTCCAGTCTGTAACAAGGGCTTAGCTTCAGTATTGTATTGAAAGAAGTAGAGTTTTATTTCTCACTGATTTGTTGCTCTGAAAGTTCTTGCCACAAAAGTGATTTCGCCTCACATTCTAGTAAAATTGATTCTGGTAACGGTGGGCACTAATACATGCTACAGACAGTATTGTGCACAAATAAGAAAATTATTTTCCTAGGAGAGTACTTGGAGTTCCCCGGTGGCTCAATGGTAAAGAATCTGCCTGCAGTGCAGGAGATGCAAGCAGGAAATGCTGGTTCAATCCTTCGGCCAGAAAGATCCCTTGGAGGAGGGCATGAAAATCCAATCCAGTATTTTTGCCTGGAGAATTCCATGGACAGAGAAGCCTGGTGGGTTTCAGAGCATAGGGTCTCAAAAAGTCAGACATGACTGAAGCAATGGAGCATGCAAGAGTACTTAGAGGAATGACACTTACTCTTTAGCTTATTTCTTTTTTGTTTTGTTTTGTTTTAATATAAATTTATTTATTTTAATTGGAGGTTAATTACTTTACAGTATTGTATTGGTTTTTTTCTAAGGAAGGATGATCACGTCGAGAAATCTCTCTATATTTTTTCACTTGCAAATGTCCTAATTTGAAAAATCTCTAAGAGCATGGACAGCAGGTGGCATAGATATTTTCATATCCTCTCTGTAACAAAGAATATAGTCAATCTTGGACAGTAGAACAAATTAGGTTCTCAAACAATCTCTTCAAGTCTTCCATGCTTTGGCTCAGAGTAAGCAATACAGAAAACTCCTTTTAAAATCTGAAAATTCTCTTCCTTCATAAAGAAGAGGAAGGACAATATGAACTAAAGCTTTCCTTTCTCTGAAGCAGCATGTCATACTATTGGTTTAGATCATCCATTTGCAGAGCAGGAGTAGAGATGCAAACATAGAGAATGAACTTGTGGACACGGAGGAGGCCAGGAAACAATGGGGCAAATCGGGAGAGTAGCGCTGACATATATACACTGTCAAGTGTGAAATAGGTAGCTAGTGGGAAGCTGCCATATAGCACGCGGAACTCAGCTTGATGGTCTGTGATGACCTAGAGGGGTGCAGAGGGGAGAGAGGCTCAAGGGGGAGGTGATATGTATAATTATGGCTGACTCGCTTTGTTGTGTGCCAGAAACCAACAGAACATTGTCAAGCGATTATGCTGTGCTGGGCTGTGCTTAGTCGTGTCCGACTCTCTGCGACGCCCTGGCCTGCAGCCCGCCAGACTACCCTGCCCATAGGTTTCTCCAGGCAAGAACACTGGAGTGGGTTGCCTATCACACTCGTGAAGCAATTATATTCCAATTTGAAAAATCCTTTAAAATCATTTTTTGCAGCAGCAGCAGCAGCAGCAGCCTTTCAAACTCTTTTTCATCCCAAGTAATTTTTAAAATGTCAGATCATTTTAAAATATAGTGCTCCTAAAACAATTTTATAGATACGTACCATGATATTATTTGGTTTGCAGTCCAACTTTTTATACTATAGATGGAATAATCTGACTATGAATTAGTTTATCTCAGTCCTTGGAAGCTTTCTGGAGACTCCTCTCCNGCAGCAGCAGCAGCAGCAGCAGCCTTTCAAACTCTTTTTCATCCCAAGTAATTTTTAAAATGTCAGATCATTTTAAAATAAAGTGCTCCTAAAACAATTTTATAGATACGTACCATGATATTATTTGGTTTGCAGTCCAACTTTTTATGCTATAGATGGAATAATCTGACTATGAATTAGTTTATCTCAGTCCTTGGAAGCTTTCTGGAGACTCCTCTCCTATTTCAGTGAACTTTTCACTCCTAAATTGTCACCATAAACTGTAATGATTCTAACCCCTTCCAGGGAATGAATCCTGACAGTCTGCCCGGGGCAGAGACTGTAAGCACTAAATATTTCAATATTTCATTTGAAATGTTCTGTTATGCTATGCATTCACCAAAAAAAAAAAAAAAAGTGTCATTTGGTAAAGACAATAAGTTAATGAAGTCAGAAAGAAAAGTAATAATTATGGTAAATTATATAACCAAAATAGTTGTTTGAAAAAATTTTTTTAAACTTTGCATACACTTGATTTGTTTTTTTATTACATACTCTTAGCCTCTTTACATGGTTACAGATATAGTCTTGTAAATTATACTATAAACTCAGAGTCACCTTGACAGAGTTGAGCATTTAGCTTTGATGTAATCTAATGAAACATTTTGATATAAGAATTTCTGATTTAATTATAAGCCCCATTCTTTGCTTACCTGTCTGCAAGCAGTAGAATTCTATGAACTTCATTTTCTTTATTCATAAAACATACCTCATAATGTATCCATAAAAATAAAAATGAATACTTTTAAGTATCCCTGTGTCTTTTCTATGTTTGACTTCACTTAACAATTAGATAGTTTTCCCTTTTTTTCTTTCCTTATACATTTAAGAATTGCCTAAATAAAGTTCGTTATTTAAGGCAAGATAAGAGGAAATGAAGCATATTTTTTTTCTCTGCTCCTTTGGGCCTCTTCCTTCCCCTGTAGGGTGCATTGTGCGCCTGCATTATGTATTAACCAATTCCCTCAATGGCCTGCTCAACCAGAAAGATCAGTTTTTCTTCCTCAGACATCAGGGAGTAACTTCTGAAAAGATAACATTCCTTTCTCAATCTTGTAAAGGGTCATGATGACCCACCACTCACCTTCTACGTGCAGACATCTTTGGTAAACTTTATGTACAATGCCAATAAATCATTTCCCTTAAAGACAGTGATTGGTATGGAGCAGACTAGGTTAAATATTTGCTTATGGTCTTATCAATGTCACTAGCTGTATTACTTGTAATCTGCCTGTTTTAAGTGATTTGTTTCTTGCATTACTACATGTGTGACTGAGCCTCCAATAAAAATAATTATGTCGCAGCAACTTGAAACAATTAACCATGTGAAATATGATTGAAATATTAACAGTGTAACCCTAGAGACAGGAAGAAGCAAGAAAAGGGAATCATTTCCTGCACCATAAACAGGGCCTAGTCTGGTAATAATGCACTGTATTGTCCATCAGCAAAATCTACCTGACCTGAGGAATGAGCATTTCTAGGGACATAGGTCAAATTGGTCACAAAATGCCTCCCAAATTTTGATCAAGATTAAAACCAAAAGGGAGGCGATTGTAGAATAAAGTGTCTCCCGCCATCCAGTTGTATAAGANACCTGAGGAATGAGCATTTCTAGGGACATAGGTCAAATTGGTCACAAAATGCCTCCCAAATTTTGGTCAAGATTAAAACCAAAAGGGAGGCGATTGTAGAATAAAGTGTCTCCCGCCATCCAGTTGTATAAGAATCAAGTCAATAGGCACTGCAGTTTCCAATCTACAATAAACGCTGAGAGAAATTCAGCATAAAAATCAAGGTGAGGCAGTTGGCTCTCTGGGAAAACTGACAGAACTGACCTTCAGATAGTTAGATCTTTTCAGGAGAACATTTTATGAACCTAGTTTCTTGCAGTTTTCTATAGCTAGAAGAGCACCAAAGCCATTAAATAAGATATATCCCTTGAAAATAGCAGTAAACAACTACAGTATATGTGCTCAGTCTTCGTGTACCCCTATGTTAAAATGACACGTGCCCTGGCCTCTCCTTACCTCTGTGAGATAGTCCTCCAAATTTTCTAAAAGACTGTCTCCTGGGTTATAATCCTCAGATTTGTTCAAATAAAATTTTCCACTTTTTTCTTAAATTGACAACTGGTTAATTTCTTCATAGGCAAAATCACCCTGTCAATCTACACACACACACACACACACACACACACACACACACAAAGTAATCTTGAGTGGTTTCAAGTGCAATTGGGGTGAACCAATAGATCAGTTCAGTTTCTGGAAACTGACATTTGACAATTTTGAGCTTCCATATTAAACCTTCCCAGCTTAGTGTGGCAACTCTCCATTTACTGTATCTTCTTTGATTTATTTCAGTTTTGTTTTATTTTCATCATATGTAGAGATTTTGTATATACTTTGGAAGATTTATACCCCTTTCATGTATTAGTACTTTTGGCAATTGCTCTTTTTAATTTCTAAGTATTCATTGCTAGCATGTAGAAGGGGACCTGCCTCAGCCCTCCCTGCCACCCCGGCAGCACGCTGGTCTGAGCTCCGACACTGGGCCATCCTCACTGCAGGTGGGGCGAGTCATAGAGCTCAGTGTGCACCTTCCCCTCCTTCTTAGCTTCTTCGGTCACCGCACCACCGTGAGCCCAGACAGGGCATGCTGGGCTCCATGTGCGTGCTTCCTAGGGACTTCCCTGGTGGCTCAGTCAGTAAAGAATCCACCTGCAATTCAAGAGATATGGGTTTGATCCCTGGGTCTGAAAGATCAATCCCCAGGAAAAGGAAATGGCAACCCACTCAAGTGTTCTTGCCTGGGAAATCCCATGGACAAAGGAGCTCGGCAGGCTACAGTACATGGAATAGCAAGAGCTTAACACAACTTAGCAAATAAACCACCACCAGCAGCATATAAAAATATAATTGGCTTTAAATATTAACTTGTAACTGGACTTCTAACTAAAGTCACTTTATAATTTTTAATATCTTTTGGTATATTTTTAGGATCATCTGTATAAACTTTTTAAAAGTCTCAGCTGTTATTCCTGTCTTTCTAAGTTTCCAGTGGCATACATTTTAGATGATTTAATTTTGTACCACACTTACTCAATGTTATGGTCTTTTTGGTTTGTTTTTAACAATGTTCTATATGTGTTTCAGTTTGTATAATTTCAAGCTGACCTGTTTTCAGGTTCACTGATATTTCCTCCAGTATGTCAAATCTGCTCATTAGACTGTCAAAGTTATTTTTCATCTTTGTGAATGTGTTTTTACATTTGATTCTTTCTTAGTTTCTGTGTATCTGCTGAAGCTAACCAGTGGACCATGCATATGAAAAGTCTCTTTGTTCAAGAGACTTTCTTCGCTTTTGCTCAATTGTTATAAGATTCATATCTAATATTATATCTGTCCCTATTTTTTGCTGGTTTCTTGAAATGTTCTGCTTTTGCTTAATTTTTTCTATCTCATAAGTTTCTGGTGGAAAGTAGGTACATTGTCTTGAGTAGTAGATACTGAAGCAAATTAATTGTTATGACTACAATGAGTATAGATACACTTTCCTTCTGCTGCAATTTTAATGTGGAAGATTGAGTCAGTGAAGTCAGAAGTTATGGTGGCTTCCTGATTTCTTCTTGTTGTGATACCCTCTGGAACCAAATGTCTCAAATTCCTCTGACATTACCTTATCTTTAGAGGTAAGGATGGTTTTCAGGAGGATTCCTCCCTTACAAGGTCCATTCTGCACTTGCTTTAGGTCTTCTCTGCACCCTAACCCTTAGAGTGTCTTTCTCCATGCACTTTCCCTTCTGCAAGCAACGTTAGGACTTTGCTCTAGTTGATATTGATGTTTGTTACACTGGAGATGGTTTTGAAGGAGAAGGAAAAGAAGCACTTCCTGTCATTTTGCTTACTCTTCGGTCTTAAGCAGTCCCTGGGTCATATGAGACTGTCATCTACAAATTGGCACTTGTCATGGGCACTTGCCACCTACCTATCTACCTCTATGAGGATTAAATCATATGTGGCTGCAGCTGCTGACCTTCAACACCCCTTGAAAGGGGTTCAGGGTGGAGAGTAGAAATGAAGCACTCTGTGCTCAGGGAAAAGCTTGCAGGACAGGTCTTCAGATGGTTAGATATTTTCAGGAGTCAATTTTATGAGCCCAATTCTGGTATCTTCTCATATGTAGAAAAGCACTAAAATCCTTCATGGTGATGACTGTTCCTCATGACTAGCAAAGCTTCAGGAAACTAGTAGAAAGCTTCTGGAAAAATGTAGGGTTGATTGCATATATACTCCTTTCACCAAAATCACATATACACTGACCACTTCCCCCTGGCTCTCTGGAGTGGTTTCTCAGAGCCACCTTAGCTGCCGTCTCCCAGGCTGCAACCCTCATTTTGGCCCCAGTAAAACTTAACTCCAACTCTCATATTGTGGGGTTTTGTGGTTGGTTGGTTGGTTTGTTTGTTTGTTTGTTAGCATGCAGACCTTCCCAATTATCAAACCCAGCCCTTGGTATTCCTCTGAGCCAATCCCTCTGCCTGCTCCTTCCCACTGAATGGGCTTTTTTTTTTTTAATTTCCGAAGATGCAATTGATATTCACCTGTGCTGTAAAAGCACCAGGTTCTATTTTCCTTCCCAAAATGCTTTAGAACTCTATTCTGTAAAAGAGAGAGAAGGATCCAAACAATGCTCCATGCCTTTCCAAGACTTCCAAGTATTCTCCTCCCTTATCCCTTACTGATAGGAAAAGGATTCTTTCATAAGACTGTCATCCTGCCCTCAATCTTATTAAGAAGAACCTACAATTAATAATTAATTCACTTTGTTTCTTTGGACCACCTGTGGTTCTGTATTTTCTTACTACTGTTACTCATTCAGTTGTATCTGACTCTTTGCAACCCCATGGACTATAGCCCACCAGACTCCTCTGTTCATGGAATTCACCAAAGAAAGAATACTGGAATGAGTAGCCATTCCCTTCTCTGGGGGATCTTTCTGACCCAGGAATCAGATCTGTGTCTCCTGCATTGCAGGCAGATTCCTTACCATCTAGGGTATCAGAGAAGCCCATTTTCTTACTATATCATGCTCAATTCTTTGAAATTAATTAAAAATTCTTGAATTTTTCTTATCGGTGTCTGGTAGCATCTTCCTCGAGTAAGCAAATGTTCACATCCCATCTCTTCTTGGAGGCGGCTGTTTCCCTTTAGATTTTGGGCTAATTGGTGGCTCAGCATCCTCAACTCTCTGAGAGGTTCAAGAAAAAGTTGTTTTTGTGGATCTGATTGTCCATATTGAGCTTGTTGTGTCGTTGTTAGGGTGGTAGTATTGTCTTCTTCAGCTTTCTGCTCCCTAAATTGAAGCTGGAAGTCACCTTGAACTGGAGTATTGCCACCCTTAAGCAAGTTCACTCCAAAAACCTAAGAAAATAAGCAAAAAAATAAAAAAGTGAACTGTGTATTTTTTATCTAATAATCCTCCAAGATGCAGGTTCATTTCTTTCTTCTCCTTTATAGCCAAGTATTTTAAGAGAGTTCACTGTGCTCATTGACTCCATATCATGTCACAGACAGACATCAATACAATTTCATTTGTTATCTGTGCAGTTTTGTCCTTTAAATAATTGGCATTGTCAATATTAAATTCACTACATTCTGTGAACATTTTTTGTTCTCATTTTACTTGATGTTTTAGCAACATATGACACTCTGTAATTAGTTTCTTCTTTATAAAACTCTTTTTTCCCTTAGCTCCATGACCCTAGTCTCTAGCTTTTTCACCTAGGTGTCTGGTTGCTATTTCTGAGTCTCTTTTGCAAACCAATCTTCTTCCTCTAAGACCAACTTTGAAGTCCCTCAAGACTGGAATCAAAGTCCTGTTATTCTCATTCATTTACTCCTATAGATTCAATTACTCTCTTTACACAAAAGTATTTCCAAATTTACATATTCAACATAGGCTTCTATCTATAACTCTGATTCACCTTCTCCCCGTCTTTACTGAGGTATAGTTGACAAAATTGTGAGTTGTGATATATTTTAAATGTATGCCATATGATTTATGTGCACATTGTAAAAGGATTCCCCCCATGAAGTTAAATTAACATATCCCTCACCTTACACATTGTTTTGTTTGGTTTGGTAAGAATATTTAAATTCTACTTTCTTAGCAAATTTAAATTATATAATGCAGTGATATCAACTATAATCACCATATTATGTGTTAGATCCCCAGATCTTACCTGTCTTATAACTGAAAGCTTGCTTTCTTTTACCAGCCTCTCCCTGTCTTCTCCACCACTGCCGTCTCCCCTCACTGCAGCCCCTGCAATAAGTTTTCTATTTTCTTTCTTTCATAACTCTCATTCTCAATGCATTTAAAGTATCTGCAACTTGAAGCATTCTTAACTGAACTCATGCTTCTATATTCTCATTCACTAATGAGTCCCTACTGAGCTGTCTCTCCAATCTAACCTCCTTGGGGTTACTCTTAGCACGTTGATGGATGATCAGATAGAGTTCTGGGCCACCTATCTGATAACTTTGCTCATGCTTCCGGTCCTGCTTATGCTCAGCCCCAGCCCCAAATGTGGTGCTTTCATTTGATCTTTTGGTAGGGCTACTCATGTTTAGAACTTAGTGGGTCTGATAGAATCTATCTTTGGCCACAGAATCACCTGCTATCACATAGTCAAATAAGCCATCACTACCCTACCCACCGAGACACCAAGAACTACTTTTCAAATAGTGTGTTTTTATGTTACTGATGATATGATTTGTTTGAGAATCCCAGGCAGCCTATGTTGTGATACTCTTTTGTGTGGGGCTGGCTTAAAATTCACACAAGCATCTTTATCCACCATGGCTATCTCTAATACCAGAATGTCCTCCTGATTTCATGGCTTAATCAGCCATTCTTATTGTTCCCATAGCCTGGAAATGCTGCAGAATTATTTCCTTATCTGGATCCAATTCATAGCTGGCAGACCGTTATTCCTCAGTGACTGAGCTGGAGGAGTGCAGAGTATGATGCCTCCTGCAGGCCTGCTTACCAAGCATCAATCTTTTTCCCTTGGTAGTAAGAGGGTTGTAATGCAATGACATGTCCTTTATTAGGAGAGGATGTCCCATCATACCTCAGCCCACTGGACCCCAGGCTTCTTATCTGGTAGGTCATAAATCTTGCTATGATTTACTTCTCACCTTCTCAAATGTCTTCACTGAGGATTCCTGTACAGTGGTGCAATTCATGTGATGAAAGCAATAGAGTGCATCAATGTGTTATTCTGCAGAATAACCAGATGGTTTGGGTCCCTTTGAACTACAATATGACAGAAGGCAGGAGAGTAACATAGTTCATGTGTGTGTATGTATTGAGTTGCTTCACTTGTGTCTGACTGTTTGTGATCCTATGGACTGCAGCCTACCAGGCTCCTCTATCCATGGGATTCTCCAGACAAGAATACTGAAGTGGGTTGCTGTGCCCTCCTCCAGGGGATCTTCCTGGCCCAGGAATCAGACTCATGTCTCTTATGACACATCTCCTGCATCGTCAGGTGTGTTCTTACCACTAGCATCACCTGGGAAGCCCAACATAGTCCATAGTCCATGCCAATTCAGAACCAGTGTTTAGTAGTTTTTCCCTTGAGAAGTTTTTTTTCTCCAATGCATAATTACATGACTACAAGGCAATAGAATCCTTGAGGGCTGGACTGGAGAAGATCACTCCATAGAACATTTGATGTCACATTGCAAGATCCTTTCTCATAGACTTTCAGCTTCTCCTTCAGTAAGTGGGTGAGTTCTGAGTCTGAAAACTTATTTAGAATCATGTATGAAATGCTTGTTTTGGCTTGACTGTATATGTTACCTGTAAAAGGAGTGTCTTCTGAATCTACTCTGGGAACAAGGTCAACTGGTGAATCTTCCATCTTTGCATAGGATATACATTCTGGCATGCCCATTTTGACCCATTTCTCTATGATATGGCACTTATACTTAGTCTGAGCAATTGCTTTTGCTAAATTTCAAAAAGGCATCCGAGAGCAGGGCAATGTGTGGTTGAACCATACCAACTCCATTTTGTCAGCTCCTCTAAGACCCATAGTCATACTCCCTCCTGTCTCTGCATGATCTAGCTTCAGCCTACTCACAAAGAAGGCACACAGGTCAGATAAGCTCACTATCAAGTTTAACCTTTGCATTCATCAGATAAGAAAACTATAAGAATGCCTTTTCCTGATACAGATGGTTAATGGTTATAAAACTGCTGGTAGAGGAAATATTCCCAGTTCCAGTCTGTACAGACATGCAACTCACATGGTATTCAGATTCTATTTTTAACTTTGAGCCCTTAAATTCCCCCCGTACTCCTTTCAGTGATGTGAGTGCAGCTGTGAATGCCTCTGGATCATCCATCTGCCTGACCCTTTCTTCCTGTATGTAAGTTACTCACAATAAGCTTCACAGTGGCACTTGATTGAGTTGCCCACTTTATTTATTGGTCTCAAAGTTCTTTATCAGTTTGAAGGATATTATTCAACAGCTCTGCTTCCCAATATAGCATCACTGGGGTCTTTACCATGGCATTAAATCTTGTATTGCAAGATTACTCCAATGTCTATAAACTATCTCTAATCTAACTTAGTATTCTGCATCCCTTTGAAAACACCTCAGTATTTCCTCCCATGTCCACTGTCCTAGATCTTACTGACACTTATTAGAAATTCTTTAGCTCTTTCCATGGACTATACTTTTCTTCCCTTAGGAAGCTCAGCATCTTATCATTCATACTGTCTTGAGATCCAACTTCTCTTAATGGTCNGCAGCTCTTTCCATGGACTATACTTTTCTTCCCTTAGGAAGCTCAGCATCTTATCATTCACACTGTCTTGAGATCCAACTTCTCTTAATGGTCTGGTTGACAGAAGAGAGGTAGAGTACATCTTGAGAGGTATGAAATTTGTCTTGAAAGAAACTTGCCTGATTTAAGTATTTTTCATAAACTTCAAACATGAAGGAAGGGCCAAGATTAGGGGGAGACAAGTGAGGTGCCTAGAAGAGCTTGGGGCCCAAGAAGACCCTGAATTTTCACCACCTTGAGATTGAGAGCCCCTTCAAATGTTGCTCTCTGTCTGCTTCATTTGCCTCATCCCTGACCCAGTCCTGTGGGAGGAGAGGTACTATCTAATAAATGTGTGTGTGTTTCACTTCTGTAGGCTTAGTGGATTCAGTGGAAACTCGTTGGATCAAGAATTTCAAGTTCATCTACCCAAATATCCCCATCTCAAGCTTCACGGACACATTCACTTCCTATTAAGTCTCAGACTTTGAGGTAAGAGAAAGGTGGGGCTGGTAGTTCAACCTTCTGTGAAGCTCTGCTATTTTATGATTAACTTCTGAGCCAANAGATATCCCAAAATAGATAATAATAACAAGTGGAAGAGAGATAAAATTTTAATACAGGAAAACTAAAGATCTATGGCATTCTAATTACTATATTATCCGTGTATTTTTTTAACATGAATGGTATTTTTAAAAATATTTCCAAGAAAATAACTGCTCCATATTTAACATTAACCAAAAGTTGAAGGTGCATACTTAAATACTATCCAGTTGGGAAAATAACAATTTATTTAAAAGCCCAACTTATAGAGCTCATGATGGCAAATATATTCTTGATACACTGTAAGTTAGAAAATTCCATAGCTTATTGAAAAAAGTATCAGTATATTTGAATGAACAGATATAAAAGTAAAACTATGAATCATGGTGAGAATTAGATTGAAATTGAATAATTTCAAATAATAAGATGCTTATTTCAAGC
>SJYW01017222.1:222915-239710 GCA_006410735.1 Raphicerus campestris
ACAATGGATCACTATTCAGCTATAAAAAGAAATGACCTATCAAGTCATGAAAATACATGAATAACCTTAAATATGTATTTGAAATGAAAAAAGTCAGTCTGTAAAGTTGATGCAGAATATGATTCTAACTATATGACATTCTCAAATAGGCAGCAAATATGGATTCAGTAAAAAGGTCAGTAAAAAGGCTTGGGAATTTGGGGGAAGAAAGGAAGAGATAAGTAGGAGGAGTACAAGATTTTTAAGGCAATGAAATTATTCTGTACAATATTGTAATAATGGATGCATGTCATTGTATGTTTGACAAAACCCATAGAATGAACAGCACAAAGAGTGAACCCTAATGTCACACTATGTGCTCCTGCTCAATCGCTCAGTCGTATCCAACTTTTTATGACTCTATGGACTGTAGCCCACCAGGCTCCTCCATCCATGGGGTTTCCCAGCAAGAATACTGCAGTGGGTTGCCATGACCTCCTCGAGGGGATCTTCCTAACTCAGGGATTGAACTCACCTCTGCTGCACTGAAGGCAGATCCTTTACCACTGAGTCACTGGTTCTCCAATGTCAACCGTGGAGTATAGTTAATAATAAACTATCAATATTGGCTCATCAACTGTAACAAATGTGTTACAATAATGGAGGATGTTAGTAATACCAAAAATGTGTGCGGCAGAGAGTGAGGGAAGTTTCTGTACTACTGCCCAATTTCTATTCCATACGGAACACTAGTCTAAAGAATAAAAATCTATTTTCAAAAAAAGTGAACGTATTCCATGACAGTGCTTTCTCTGATCAAAGAATCAGGAATAACCTTTCACATCTCTTAGACATACTACCAAGAACTTCCAGATGTTCAAGCTGGATTTAGAAAAGGCAAAGGAACCAGAGATCAAGTTGCCACATCTGTTGGATTACAGAAAAAGCAAGAGAATTCCAGAAACACATTTACTTCTGCTTCACTGACTACCAAAGCCTTTGACCATGTGGATCACAACAAACTGTAGAAAATTCTGAAAGAGATGGGAATACCAGACCACCTTACTTGCCTGCTGAGAAATCTGTATGCAGGAAAAGAAGCAGCAGTTAGAACTGAACATGGAACAATGGACTGGTTCCAAATTGGAAAAGGAGCATGTAAAGGCTGTATATGGGCACCCTGCTTATTTAACTTATATACAGAGTACATCTTGTGAAATGGCAGACTGGATGAAGCACAAGCTGGAATCAAAATTGCAGGGAGAAATATCAATGACCTCAGATATGCAAATGACACTACTCATGGCTGAAAGCACAGAATTAAAGAGCCTCTTGATGAAAGTGAAAGAGAAGAGTGAAAAAGCTGGCTTAAAACTCAACATTCAAAAAGCTAAGATCATGAAATCTGGTCTCGTCCATGACAAATAGATGGGGAAACAATGGAAGTGGGTGACAGACTTTATTTTCTTGAGCTCCAAAATCACTGCAAATGATGACTGCAGCCATGAAATTAAAAAGGGCTTGTTCCTTGGGAGAAAAGCTATGATCAACCTAGACAGCATATTAAAAAGCAGAGACATTACTTTGCCAACAAATGTCCATCCATTCAAAGCTATGGTTTTTCCAGTGGTCATGTATGGATATGCAAGTTAGACCATACAGAAAGCTGAGTGCTAAAGAATTGATGTTTTTGAACTGTGGTGTTGGAGAAGACTCTTGCAAGTCCCTTGGACCGCAAGGAGTGAAACCAGTCAATCCTAAAGGAAATTAGTTCTGAAAATTCTGAATATTCATTAGGAAGGAGTGATGCTGAAGCTGAAACTCCAAAACTTTTGCCACCTGATGTGAAGAACTTATCAGAAAAGACTCTGATGCTAGGAAAGATTGAAGGCAGGAAGAGAAAGGGACGACAGAAGACAAAATGGTTGGATTACATCACCAACTCAGCAAAGTAACATCTCATCACTGACTCTATGAAGATGGTTTGAGCAACTCCGAGAGTTGGTAATGGACAGGGAAGCCTGGCATGCTGCAGTCCATGGGGTTGCGAAGAGTCGGAAATGACTGAGCGACTGAACTGACTGATCTTGTTCAAACATTATCACTGTTTATTAAATTCAAGTTGTGTTTCTTGCTTTCACATGGATAAGCATAAATAAAACAAGAATATTAAGGTGTGCAATGAGAAAATGATCTATCATTTGTCTCCAGTCAAAAGCTCTTAGTTGCTGTCTGTGAAGATAAAGGAGATCTCCTGTGCTGTTCTTGAGTAACATTTTCATTCAGCAGATAAAATATGTACAGTGGTCAGTTGAGAAGTTCAGCATAGCTACTGTATGAAGTACTTTGCAGAGGGCATGGGACAATTTACATATGGGAGCTATGATTGCAGTAGGCATCCCAATGCTTTTCCTCAGAGATTCACAATTGTGAAAATCAAAGTGAAGGGAAGGTGACTGCTTCCCTCAAAGCCTGTGAAAAGGAGGGCAAGGAGGCCTCTGAAAGAATGTCCACAGCATGGTCCAAAAGTATGGTAGTCTGGAATGAATCCCAGCATTCAACAAGAAGGCAAGAAGGGAGGCAGAGATCCCAGTTCATGATGTGTTTGATGCTGGAACTGGGCCTTTTATAACCTTGGAATTGCTTCTGTGTGGGACTTAAAAAGCTAATTAATAAAACTGTCATATCTCATGATCAAGCCAACTAGGGCATTGATTGCTATAAACTAAATATTACATGGTGATTATTCTCAGTTGATCAACCCCCACAGCTGGAAGAGAGAATAGCTAAACAGTGGTCTTTCCTCACTGTAGCCAGAATCCCTGCCCCAAAGCCAATCAGGAGACGGATGTTCAACAAACACTGTCAAGACCTGGTGCTAAGTGTGGTTTGTTGAAATACAGGCACTGACCTTGAGGGCACTCACCAACTTAGCATGAAGTTCATTTTTCTTTGGGACACCAATCTGAAAAATTAATACCCCTGGAAAAGGACTGGAAATGTAGCAGTGTTTTTCACGGAAACCACAGTATTGTCTAGAATATGGAGTTCATCTAAAGCTTCAAATTGAGGTTCACTGAGAACTACTATGCAGCAAATAATATCCCCCAGGAGTCATGGGAGTAGGACCAAAGTGGACTGGACTCCACCCTACCTCAAAGGCTAGAAGCCAACGATCCGAGCCTTTAAAAGGAGGACACTCGGGGCTTTGAAAGTCTCCTCAAGGGACTGTTGAGTCCCACAGCTGGTAGGAACTCAAGAATTGACATGGATTGGATCAGAGAATGTTATTTAACCACCAACACACTCTTAAAAAAAAAAAAAAGATAACAATCATGTACCTGAATGGAAATATGTTCAGGAAATAGAACGGGCACAAATTTAAGACAAAAACCCATGTATCAAACTCATTTTCCATTTTTGATCACTAACTATGCAGAATATTAAGTCAGGGACAGTGTTTCAGGTAGGTTTTAGTTTAAATTTTTCTATTATCTATGATTGTCTCTTTTCCTCAATCTATACAGAAGACAAATATACCCAGATAGACCTAATAAATTCAAGATGCCTCCAAAATTTAGACCCAGGTTAAAATATATATTTAAATGGCAGTAACGAAGAAATGAGATCTGAAGTCCTGTGTCTGGGAGTTCTCTGGTGGTCTAGTTCAGGATTCGTCCCTTTTTCTGCTGCGGCACAGGTTCAGTCCATGGTTGGGGAACTGAGATCCGGCAAGCTGCATGGTGCAGGCAAAAAAAAAAAGTCCTTGGTGACCTGAAGGCACAAAGAAAAAATGTGGAGACCTATGCCTATGAATGAAGCTTGATGCAGACACCCATGCTGAGAAGTGCTCAGAAGAAATGAAGTGGATTAANAAAAAAAAAAGTCCTTGGTGACCTGAAGGCACAAAGGAAAAATGTGGAGACCTATGCCTATGAATGAAGCTTGATGCAGACACCCATGCTGAGAAGTGCTCAGAAGAAATGAAGTGGATTAAAGTAAATTTTTAATGTTTCACTTTCACTCTGAAGACAACTAGCCACATTCATCCATTATTATTCATGGGACTCCAA
Organism: Raphicerus campestris; assembly: GCA_006410735.1. Taxonomy (NCBI): domain Eukaryota; kingdom Metazoa; phylum Chordata; class Mammalia; order Artiodactyla; family Bovidae; genus Raphicerus; species Raphicerus campestris. Next base: position 226,968 of record SJYW01017222.1, read on the forward strand.
AACAATTAAAAATCATAAGCTATAGGCTCTCATTAGCATGCTATTTAAAGTAATCTAAATAAAGACAGGATGGTACTGTAAAGGGTGAAAGATAAACGTCTACGTAAACCTAATTTTTCACTTGTGACCACTCTCTTCCCATCTGAACGATCCCTAAGGCTCCCAGCAGTCTCACACTAGGTATTAATACTGCAGGTCTTCTTGAACTTTAAACAGCACATTAATGGATCCGGGTGTTCAGAAAAGCAGGGGTCCTTACAAATCTATTCATTTGGGTCCTACAGATAGAACAAAGCAGAACTATGCCTGGCTAGCTGGGAAAACTTAAGCATGGTATTAATTCTCTCTAGGTTTCAGGTTCTTCATCTATTAAATAAAGGATTGAATTGGATAATGATTTGTAAGATAATTTCCAGTTTTAGTGTTCTATGATATTTTGAATATAATTCAGGCCTTTGATTCTGCCAAGAGCCAATTTTTTTTTTAACTTTGAAATGAAGCCAGATTTATCATTCCTCTCTTTCCCACTCTGCTCCCAAAGCGCTTTGTTTTTCTTTGTGGGCTGAGCTACTAAGGAGATACAGCATAAGCCCAATTTGGTTTTGGAGATAATTACTCATATTTTCCGATTCAAATCTCATTTTTCAATATTTTAAAAGTATTGAGAAACAACATTCCAGATACTAATGAAAAGCTGGCAGACTGTGGACACAGAAACTTAAAGAATTGCAAAGAAAATGTTATTTAACCTATTTTAGAGAAAACAATTCTGTTATATATTTAGATTCAAAGAGGCAATATATTACCCAAAATGTGAATGTTAGTCATGATTATTATTTAATGAACATAAAGAAAACATAAATTATGTTGAAGTCCAATGCTTACTCTAATATAAAAGGCAAAAGATAGCTATAACCAAAAAAAAGAAGAATATTCAAATATTCAGATTGTTATTAACTACAAATTAAATATCTCTCGGATTTTTCAGTATAAAACATGTTTATCTAATTTTGAGCAATTGATTCATTAAGAATTAGAGTATAATGTTCCTTCTGATAGATTCAGTGATTAGCAGAACTAAAACCCCTCTCTGAGCTAGATTCAGCAATGAACACAATTTTTATTTTAATCTTCAATGAAAAATTTGCTATCTATCACTTTTGGTCTTGTTTCCATAGAGACTGTGATGCAATTTCCATATAACTACTTCCTTAAGATACCCAGATCAAGTGTGCTTTCCCTAGTTTACAAATGTATGTTTTACCTTGGTTTGGAAAGATTTCAAACCTTGGGCCAGGTTCTGTAGTCATGATTTAGAGATGAGTTGTTGACTAAAACTTAATATNAGAACTAAAACCCCTCTCTGAGCTAGATTCAGCAATGAACACAATTTTTATTTTAATCTTCAATGAAAAATTTGCTATCTGTCACTTTTGGTCTTGTTTCCATAGAGACTGTGATGCAATTTCCATATAACTACTTCCTTAAGATACCCGGATCAAGTGTGCTTTCCCTAGTTTACAAATGTGTGTTTTACCTTGGTTTGGAAAGATTTCAAACCTTGGGCCAGGTTCTGTGGTCATTATTTAGAGATGAGTTGTTAACTAAAACTTAATATTGCTGTTTATAAAACATAATTTATAAAACCTCATGAACTTATTAAACTATGCACCCATATACTAGATTGAATAGTATCTTTCCAAAATTCATGTGACCCAGAACCTCAGAATGTGACCTTATTTGGAAATAGTGTCTTTGCAGATGTAATAAATTAAGCTGGGGCCATACTGGGGACTTCCCTGGTGGTCCAGTCATCGAGGCTTCACCTTCCAGTGCGGGCACTGAGGGCTGCATCCCTAGCTGGGGCGCGAAGATCCCACAGCCTCACAGCCGAAACAGCAGAACATTAACAGAAGAAATATTGTAAGAAATTCAATACAGACTTAATGGCCCACATTAAAAAAAAATCTTAAGAAAAAATGAGGTCCTACTGGATTAGAAGGGACCCTAAATCTAATACAACTGCTGTTCTCACAAGAAGACGAGACTTTGGACCGAGAAACAGACACAGAAGGAAGACAACCACGTGAAGACACAGGCCGTGATGCAGCTGCAAGCTGTGAATGCCAAGGATTGCTGGCAACCCGCAGAAGCCAGGAAAAGCCAAGAAAAGCGTCTCCCTTAGAGCCTTCCGGAAGAGCATGGGCCTGCCCACACCTTGATTTCGGATTTCTAACCTCCAGAATTGTGAGTGAGCAATTTTCTCTTGTTTTAACCCTCACAGTTTTTAGCACTTTCTAAAAGCAGCCCCAGGAAACCAATATACCTACCCAACCAGTAAATTAGCAAATTCCCAATTATCCAATTGAGAATAATTTTCCCTACTTTAAAACTTATAAACTCTTTACAAAGAAAGCAATATACAAAGCAAAGCAAATACAAAACATACATGAAGTAAAACTGGTATAGACAAAAAATATAAAGTGAATGCAAAAGAAATCACCTCCAAGATGTACATGAAAATAGAATATTGCCTGCATTGTGCAAATTTCTCAAAAGTTTCTTCTCAGTCACACCTCTTTCCCTTCCATGTATAGCCCCTTTTCAGAGTCTGATTTCAATCATCTCTGTGGTATTCTGGTAGCGTTCTTAGTATGGTCCCTATCCAGCATGCTTTTGTTTTGACTTCTTTTTGACATCATATAATTGAAATTCTGATATGTATGCATACATAAACATGATATTTTTGTTTGTATGCAACTACTGCTGCTGCTGCTGCCAAATCACTTCAGTCGTGTCTGACTCTGCGACCCCATAGATGGCAGCCCACCAGGCTCCCCTGTCCCTGGGATTCTCCAGGCAAGAATACTAGAGTGGGTTTCCATTTCCTCCTCCAATGCACGAAAGTGAAAAGTGAAAGTGAAGTCACTCAGCTGTGTTCCACTCGTAGCGACCCCATGGACTACAGCCTGACCAGGCTCCTCCATCCATGGGATTTTCCAGGCAAGCGTACTGGAGTGGGATGCCATTGCCTTCTCCTTTGTTTGTATGGTTGGGTTCAATCCCTGGATCAGGAAGATCCCCTGGAGAAGAAATGGCTACCCACTCCAGTATCCTTCCCTGGAGAATTTCATGAACAGAGGAGCTTGGTGGTTTACAGTCCATGGGGTCACAAAGAGCAGCTAAGTGGCTAACACTTTCAACACTGTAATTCTTATCTGTCCTACTGTTGATGAACGCCTGGTTCGTTTCCAGAGTAGAGCTATTCTGAGTAATACTTCAGTACTACTGAACGTAGTACTGAACATACGTAGTACGTTGTAATTATATCCTCATATTTGTTGTTCTTCAGTCACTAAGTGGTGTCTGACTCTATATGACCCCGTGAGCTCTAACCCACCAGGCTCCTTGGTCCATTCAATTTCCTAGGCAAGACTATTGGAGTAGTTGTCATTTCTTTTTCCAAAGATCTTCCCATTCCAGGGATCGAACCTGCATCTTCTGCATTGCCAGGCAGATTCTTTACCACTCGCCACTTGGGAAGCCCATATCTTCGTATATGTAGTAGCAATATTCTACTCTCTACTGTTATACCTAAAGCTGAACTGCTTAGAGTGTGTTCAAAACTTCATTTGTCAATACTCATACCAATTTTATTTCTGCAACAATGGATACGTTTCTATTGCTGCACAACCTTTCAGACACTTCATATTCCAAGTTAATTTTGTCCAATCTAGTACTTATATAATGATACTTCCTATCATTTAACGATAATGGCTTTCATTTTTATCACTGTGATTATTAATTATAGTAACCATTTATATCATTTCATTTCCTTCTGGACTTTTTTGTTTATAATTTGCCTGTGCAAGGTTTTTGCTCATATTTTTCTATTGTGTTGTCTGTGTTGCCCTTAATAACACTAGAGTTGTTTCCATAGTCTAAATATCTGTTCTTTGTTGGTTATCCATACAGTAACTACCCTCTCCCACAATATCATCACCCCGTGTATATTGTGGTGCCAAGCATCAGGACAGTCATCCAAGGAGACAATGAGAGCTGAAACACAGTTTGTGCTTCACTTACAGAATCATGTTCTTCATGTGGCTATAGCATTAGGAAACTTATTTTTTTTTTCTAATATAGAGTTCCCTTACCTTGTAGCTTCTCCTTTCTCCCTTAGGTGCTTTAATGAACAAAGGTTCTTAATATTAACATAGCAAATTTATCAGTATTTTTCTATATATCTCTCTCTCTTTAGTCACTAAGTCATGTCTGATCCTTGTGACCCCATGGACTGTAGCCTGCCAGGCTCCTCTGTCCATGGGATTCTCGAGGCAAGAATACTGGAATGGGTTGCCATTTCCTGCTCCAGGGGAATCTTAACCCAGGAATTGAACCTGGGTCTCCTGCATTGCAGGCAAATTCTTTACCGACTGAACTATAAGGGAAGCCCTCTTTCTGTATGTCTGCTGCTGCTGCTAATTCGCTTCAGTCGTGTCCTACTCTGTGCGACCCCAGGGACAGCAGCCCACCAGGCTCCCCCATCCCCGGGATTCCCCAAGCAAGAACACTGGAGTGGGCTGCCATTTAAGTTGTTCTTTCATGACTTAAGCACCCACATGACTTCTAGATTATCTAACTTTTTTAAATTTTAATTTTAGGCTTTTGGTAATCTGAAACTTTATTGAATACTCAATTTTCCTAGAACCATTTAATGTGAAAAAATTAAAAACCAAAACTTTGGGTTTTTTCGTCATTCATGACATATTTGCCATAGACAAAAATATGATACTCTCTGTACTTTCTATTCCTAACCATGGATCTGTTTGCTTCTGAACCACTTCCAACCAGCTTTATTACTATTGCTTTACAATATGTTCTGACCTTTCACAAGTTCTTCCAAGAGTGTTATGAGCATATCCAATCCTATATATATATTTATAAATAAATATGATTGTTATATGTATAGTTGTATATATATGATTGTTTATGTATATACATATGTATGATTGTTTTGTATAGATATATGACTGTTAGGTTATACAAACACAGCCACACACACACACACATTCACAAACACATTGAATATTGATCGGTGTGGTATTAAATACACACACCAATTTGTAGAAAATTGAGATAATTTAAATTATACTTTTTCCACTCTATGAATTTAGTATACTTTTTCATTTATGTGAATGATTTTATGACCCTTTTTCCAGAACCATGAGCTTGGAGAAGTAGGAAGAAAGGAGGGTTTCCTTCTCATTCATGCTTACTCTATAGAGATCTTTCACTTTCAGGTAACTATGGGGAGGATTTCTTGTGAGTGTCCACATCTTGATAATCCTGGGTCTAGATTAGTCTCTAGCTCTTCATTAGCTAAAACCAGTTACAAGGTGTCAGATAATGGTTTTAGAACAAAAGCAGACTTGGTGCTCTCATATTCTTTCTACATGTCTAGGTTCATAACTTTTTACTAAAATTATCTTCACTATCTCTACTATTTTCAAACTCTTCAACCTCATTAAGGAAATTAAATAAAGTACATTGAGAATTTATAAGGAAGGAAAATTGATTCTAAAATAATTAACTCACTTTTTCAGGAAATAGAAGTATGTATTTTATAAAAAGCATGTGCTAGACATTTATTTCAAAATTATAGCATATAGAGGGCATGTGATATAACTGGAGAATTCATAAGAAATTTCAGTTAAATATATTCATATTTTAATATTATTTTTATCTTCATATTATATGTCAATGCATTAATAAATTACTGATAGAAAGCCTGAGATTCAAAAAGAAACTGTTAATCTGTCAAAATATGTTTCAGACTTTATGCTTTGGGTTTCTTAATTTCTTTAAAGATATGTCAAATTTTGCTATATGGGAACAGAGGAAGAGCAAATATGTTAGTTCAATCAAAAACATTCAAAATTTCCTTTAACAAGAATAGTTCTTTTTCCTTATTAAATTAGAATTATTCACACATATTTATTTGAAAGAATAATTTCCACAAATAAATATTTGCAAAGCACTGGCCTCCAAAAAGAGATGAGATTTTCAAATACACTGATCAAACAGTGTCCAGCCTATTGTATTAAGACCTGAACATTATACTTCATGAAATATTTTTGTGGAAAATTATTTTAGTTAACTCTAAAGAAATATAAACTACATTACATAAAATACCATTGTTAAGTAAGTATTTACTGGGTTTTGACTAGCCCAATGGGCATTCCTGTTGGAAGAGTAAGAAAAAGAGAATCAGTCCCATGGTTGATGAAACTGACATTTCAGTGAGTGAGACAGAAAAATATATGTAATAAAATAATGGTAAATATGGTTTCTATGTAATAATTATGAGCTGATGAGTTAACAAAATGTCAAAAGTGGATAAGACTTCTATACTATAAATGCAATATAACTGTATATGGATATAAAGAAAACAGATCAGTCAGTTCTTAACTTTAATTTACCAAGTACACAAAATTTACTCTGGAAATGATGTTTAAATTTGCAATCAATCAGAAGTTAATATTGGTGACTGCTAATGGAAGAGATTCTTCATTTATATATTCCTTCTTTACCTTTATATTCACACATCTTTTTAAGAGTCTTTTCCTTCTTGTTTTTCTACTCCTCTTACTTTGGGATTGATTTTTCTCTCTATAATGCCATCAAATGTTAGAAAAAAAAAAGAATAAAAAATGAGAGGTAGATGTCATAGGACTCAATGAAAGAAGCCTTTCTTTCTCTTAATTTATTTTAATTGGAGGATAATTGCTTTACAAATTGTGATGTTTTTGCCATACATCAATATGAATCAGCCATGGATAAGTGTCCCCTCCAACCTGAACCCTGTCCTACCTCCCTCCCCATCCTACCCCTCCAGGTTGCCATATTACTGGCTTTGGGTGCCCTGCTTCACACATCAAACTCACACTGGTTATTATCTATTTTACATATGGTAATGTGTATCTTTCAATGTTATTTTCTTAAATCATCCCACCCTCCTCTTCCTCCGCTGAGTCCATTTTTTCAATTTGCGCAGCATAAAGACATCCTTTGTGGAATATAACACTTAGGTCTCAATCCTCAGTCAGTCTATTAGATCTTGCCTCTGGACAGCAACAGAAGTAGGTGACAGCAGAGAAACTCTAAAAGACCTCTCCATGACAAAGTCAATGAACTCATTCCCAGGCTGGGCATAGCATGTCAGGACAAGCTGGCGGTGGCATCTGTTACTCTATTGATCGTCAGTGTTCGTTCAAAAGCTTTGGCCAGTTGAGTGGGTGTCTCCTTTCTCTCCACCTAATGTGGTCCCCTAAGGCTGCATTCCAGCTGAAGACACAGGAGGTCTGAAATTGAAGGAGTAGCGTTCTTTAATGCCAGGACATTATAAGCAAACTTTCTATCATTACTGCTAGAAGAAGAACCAAACAGAGGTCAGTTTAGTGAGGCTAGGAGGGACTTCTGTCCAGAGGAAAAAATATCAGTTAGTAAATGCATTAAAGGAAGAAGACTTTTTTTTTTTTAAAAGAAAGAAACACGAGCTCCCTTTAATTTAAACTTAAGGGACTGTTTTGCTTTCTCATTCCAATTTTTGTGACAAATAAATGAGTAGAAATAGATCATATTTTCCCTTTCTATCTTTCTCTCTCTTTTACCTATTATTTTATGTCAGAGATTAAAAGTATATTATGAGACTGTAAAAACTTAACATCTGTATGAAATACCACAAAGACATTAGAGTATTAAAAAATAAATTGCGACTTAAAAAGTTATGATTAGATGTAATAATATTAACTCCATAAGTGAATATTTGAAATATAATAGGTACATGCACAAATATAATCCATATAATCTGAGCTATAGTATTTTCCCACAATCAACTGCATTTTTCTATTTATAAAAGCATACTTTTGTATAGCATCTGGGATATTTATTACCTAAAATTTTAATTTTCTTACTTAAATGCAGCTACCTTTAGGTTAAGATTTTTGGGGAAAAAAAAAAGTGTTATTACATATCCTATAGGGTTTCCTAGGTAGTGCGGTAATAAAGAACCCCCCTGGCAATTCAGGAGATGCAAGAAGTGTGAGTTCTATCCCTGATCAGGAAGATCCCCTGCAGTAGGAAATGGCAACCTACTCCAATATTCTTGCCCATGTGGTCAGAAAGAGTTGGACATGACTGAGCAACTGAGCACACACACATATAACATACTTGAAATAGTATTTTTAAGTCTTACAATATGCTTTTTTTAAAGTTTTGACCGTGAATTGTGCTATTGAATAACTCATATTTTAAATATATTTATTTTTTATTATAAGATAAACAGTTCCTAAAGACAGCAGTAAATGGCAAAACCAATACAATATTGTAAACTAATTAACCTCCAATTAAAAGAGACACAGAATTATAGAACAGGCTTTTGGACTCTGTAGGAGAGGGAGAGGGTGGGATGACTTGGGAGAATGGCATTGAAACATGTATAATATCATATATGAAATGAATCGCCAGTCCGGGTTCAATGCATGATACTGGATGCTTGGGGCTGGTGCACTGAGATGACCCAGAGGGATGGTACGGGGAGGGAGGAGGAAGTGGGTTTCAGGATAGGAAACATGTGTATACCTGTGGCAGATTCATGTTGATGTGTGGCAAAACCAATACAATATTGTAAAGTAATTAACCTCCAATAAAAATAAACACATTTATATTTTTTAAAAAATAAAATAAATTTATATTTTAAAAAATGATTCATTTAATGCTACATAATTATCTTTTACTAATTATGTCATAGTAAGTATGATACTGATGAAACCTTACTTCATTACATACACTCACACATATACATAGGCAGATGTATATGTCTATGTCTCTATGTATCCATTTGTAGATTGAAAACTAAGACTCAGGAAAGGTATGCAGTTAGCTCATGTCTAAGACCAGAAATCAAATCTCCAGATACTCAGAACTGCATGTTATCACACTGCCTGAAGGACTGGTCCAGCATATTTGACAATTGAAATGGCTTCTTCACTACCTTATAAATAAGAATTAAATTTGGCTCACTTTCCTTGGCCAATCGTTTCAGATTTATAGCATTCTTCTGGTACCTAATCTTTGTAAATTACTTCAGCTTATATTTTTGAGCCCATCTAATATGCCTAAGGCTTCTCAGGTGGCGCTAGTGGTAAAGAACCTGTCTGCTAATGCAGGACACATAAAAGACACGGGTTCATTCCCTGGGTGGGGGAAGATCCCTTGGAGGAGGGCATGGCAACCCACTCCCCTATTCTTGCCTGGATAATCCGATGGACAGAGGAGCCTGGTGGGCTACAGCCCATAGGGTCACAAAGAACTGGACATGACTGAAGTGATTTAGCACACAGCATGCCGTATGGCCAAATCAATGTGTTTGGCATGATGAAATATGGGAGAATTGTTGAAAAACTCTTTTCANGTGGGCTACAGCCCATAGAGTCACAAAGAACTGGACATGACTGAAGTGATTTAGCACACAGCATGCCGTATGGCCAAATCAATGTGTTTGGCATGATGAAATATGGGAGAATTGTTGAAAAACTCTTTTCATAAAGAATATACTTTATTGCAAGAGAAATAAAATTAATAAACTGGTAATAACAAAAAGTTAAATTCCAATATAAAGTCCACCACTGAATCTCTTTGGTCTTGTCTGACTCTTTGCACTTCTGTGGATCATAGCCCACCAGCATCCTCTGTCTATGGGATTCTCCAGGCAGGAATACTGGGGTGGGTTGCCATGCCTGCCTCCAGGGAATCTGCCCAACCCAGGGATTGAACCCGTGTCTCTTAGGTCTTCTGCATTGTCGGATGGGGTCTTTACTACAAGTGCCGCCTTATAGTCTTCTCTCAGAGAAAGAGATATCCTTTTTTGTGATTATTTTTCCTAAGATTTATCTTAGTTTAAAAAAAAATCGAGCAGCACAGAAAGTTTTATAATAAAAAGACACAATCTCTGTCCTAATCCTCACCACAAACTTACTCTCTTCAGAGACTTCTTCTAGCTTCTACTGATAGTTTTCCTGTAGTTGTTGTCTTTATTCTAAATACCTCAAATATTATATGTGACTAAGGTTGTGAAGAGACAGGAGGCATCATATACTGATGATGCCTACCAATTTTAATTATCACGGAATTCTTGGAAGACAATTTGACAATTTCAAATGACATACTCTTTGATTCCTTTTTTACATATTTATTCCACATATTTTCACAAATTCAAACACATCTATATCTGCACACCAATTATAGGAGTATTTTCATTATCAAGATAAAGTTAAAATTATTTCTAAAAATTATCTAAAAGGGATCAAATTAAAGAAAATATACACAAATAATGGAATAATTTAGAGCCATTAGGAAAAATATAGCTTACCTATGCTTAATGTAAAAACTTAATAAAAACATGATTACAACACAAATTCATAAACATGTTCCATGTTTTATGAAGGATGAAGTGAAGTGAAGTGAAAGTCACTCAGTCGTGTCCAACTCTTTATGACCCCCAAGGACTACACAGTCCCTGGAATTCTCCAGGCCAGAATCCTAGAGTGGGTTGCCTTTTTCTCCAGGGGATCTTTCCAACCCAGGAATCGAACCAGGGTCTCCTGCATTGCAGGCAGATTCTTTACCAGTTGAGCTACCAGGGAAGCCCTATTTAAGAAGGATACTACTGGATGTGTAAACACACACATATATGACAAATACAGATATCAATTTTCAATTTGTATGTATAGAAAATATATAAAATTGAAACTGTTAATAGTGACTTCTTTTAGATGTGAGATTACATAGAAAAAATTGTGTAACATTTCATATTCAATGAATGGTTTTGACTGATTCATGTATCATTTATGAAATTAAAAATAGAATACATTTTAAAACAGAAAAAAGACTTTGTACTAGGTCAGGAGATGAGATAGAATGATAAATAGGGACTGTGCTCTAGAAGCAGAGAAAAAAAACATTTGACCTGGAGGAGTTCATTATGGAAGGCTTCCTGCAGGAGAGGCCATTTGAATTGGTTTTAAGGACCAAAGTACTTATTCATGTAAAGAAAAACTATCCCAATCAGATTTGCACTTTAAACAATGTCTCTGACTGAATGTGAACATTAATTTAGATTAGAGAGGTTTTTCAGTGGTCATCCATGATAATAAAGTCCAAAATCGCTCGCTCGTGACTCTTTGACCCCAAGGACTGTAGCCTGCCAAGCTCCTCTGTCCATGGAATTCTCCAGGCCAGAACATGGAGTGGGTAGCTGTTCCCTTCTCCAGGGATTGTCCCAATTCATGGATCAAACCCAGTTCTCCCGCATTGCAGGCGGATTCTCTACTGTCTGAGCCACCAGGGAAACTCAAGTAATTTATTACCCAAGATGTATGACAACGGGAATAGAAAAGATCCATTATTTGAACCAATTCCTTGATGGAAATTGTGTTAGTTTTCCATTGTTACTATAACACATAACCATGAATTCAGCGGCTATGCATTATCTCATGGTTCTGAAGATCTGAAATCCAGGTGCAGCTTGGCTCAGATCGGTCTTCTGCTTAGTCTCAAACAACCAAAATCAGTGTTAGAATTCCCTTCAGAGGTTCTGGGCTTGAATCTGCTTCCAAGCTCAGTGGTTAACAGAATTTATTTCCTTGCAGCTGGAAAAATGAAGTCCCAGTTTCCTTGCCAGCCATCAGCCAGGGACAAGTCTTTGACCCTAGAGGCTGTCTACATTCCTTCCCATGTTTTCTCTGTGTCTCTCCTCTCACCTCAGTGGGTCTAGTCCTTCCCTTCCTTAGCATCTCTCCAATTTTTCCTTCTGCCTCATATTTTTGATTCTAGCCAGCATTCATGTGATTAGATTTTCCCTATAAAATAATCCATAATTATTTATCTATTTGAAGGTCCAAACTTTAATTATATCTGCAAAGTCTCCTTCACTACACAATACATGTGATGAAACATGATATATTCACAAGATATACACATAATATGGAGACATTTTGAGGTGGTCATTATTCAGGGGCTTTCCTAGTGGCTCAGATTGTGGCTCAGACAGTTAAGAATCTGTCCGCAATGCAGGAGACCTGGGGTTTGATCCTTGGGTCTGGAAGATCCCCTAAAGAAGGGAACAGCTACCTACCCTAGCATTCTTGCCTGGAGAATTCCATGGACAAAGGAACCTGTCAGGCAATAGTTCATGGGGTCAGAAAGAGAAGGAAACACCTGACTAACTAACACTTTCATTACTCAGCCTGCCACAGATAGAACGTTCTTAGGGCATAGTAAATAACTGATAAATCTATGGCAAAGTCAATCACTTCTCACTGTCTCCACTGCTACCATTCTAACCTGAATCACTGTCATCTTTTACCTAGACTAATTCAAATACCTCTAAACTGACTTTGGTTTCCATCCTTAATTAAAATAAAATTTAAACATATTGGTACCATGGACGTGGTCTGACCACTTTTGTCTGAGGTTCTACCTTTGCTTCCCCCTCAGTCACTAATCATAGGTGTTTTCTTTATACTTTTTAAACCAAAGATATTAAAGAATTTTAATTGCTTCATCATTTTACTTAGAATGCTTCCCTATTAGAACTTTCTTCATTTAGGTCTCAGTTTAAATATTCTACTCTTAATGAAGACTTCTACAGTCTTATTATCTAAGCAAGGAAGCCTTCATCT
>SJYW01017226.1:22475-58123 GCA_006410735.1 Raphicerus campestris
AAGAGTCAGACACGACTGAGTGACTGAACTGAACTGATTGTCTTCCATAACAATTCAGTAATACTTAACTGCAAGAATAATTCACAAAGTTTCCAAGATATAGGCCTAATTTTAACTTTTTTTAGGTTATACAATGTGTGTGTGTATATACACATATATATTTGGCTCCACTCATAGCTTGCGGAGTCTGTTTCCTGATCATGGGCTGAGCCCATGCCCTACTCAGTGAAAGCACAGAGTCCTAACCATTGAACTTTCAGGGTATTCTCACAATGTTATTTTTAAAAAATCTTTTCTTACTTTTGGATTATTTCCTCTTAATTGATGCTGTTCAGTCGCTAAGTCATATCCAATGCTTTGCAACCCTATGGACTACAGCACACAAGACTTCCACGTCCTTTACTATCTCCTGGAGTTTGCTAAAACTCATGTCTGTTGAGTCAGTGATGCCATTCAACCATCTCATTCTCTGTCATCCTCTTCTCCTCCTGCCCTCAGTCTTTTGCAGCATCCGGGTCTTTTCAAATGAGTTGGCTCTTTGCATCAGGCAGCCAAAGTATTGGAGCTTCAGCTTCAGCTTCAACTTTATCATCAGTCCTCCCAACGAATATTCAGGGTTGATTTTGTTTTAGGATTGACTGGTTTGATCTCCTTGCTGTCCAAGGGACTCTCAAGAGTCTTCTTTAGTGCCACAAATCAAAAGCATCAATTCTTTGGCACTCAGCCTTCTCTATGGTTCTTTTGATTAGTCCATTGTTTTAGTGTTTTGAAATTGGATTTAATCTTATCAAATGTCATTAAAGACTGCTTAAAATTTTTTTTTACTGACTTTAGAGTAAAATCCAGACTCTTCCCAGGCATGTCAGCTCTGATGTGATTTGACTGATTCTCTCATCTCATTTTGTGCACCCTGTCTTAGTCATTAAGTCCTTAGTTACAATATTTTTTGCTAAATTTCTAAGTTACTAGAACCCTCCAAGCAAATGCACCTTTTTTCTGGTTTTCAGATAATCAGCCAACTCCTTCTCCTTCTAAATCTTAATTGAAGCATCATCCCCTCAGAGAATTCTGCCCTCACCAGTCTGTTTCATTACAGCCACTGATTTATTTTACACATTGCACATCACAGCCTATAATTCTTTTACACTGGATTTTTGTTCGTGTTTTTGTCTCCCATCATAATGTAAGTTCTTTGAAGGTAGGGCCCTTTTCTGTCTTGTTGACCATTGTTTCTCCAGTAACTCATACATACCAGGAATTCAGTATTTGTTAAATGAATAAATAAATAAATGAGTGAATGTGTGTGTGTGCATGTGTATGTGTGTGTGCACACAGGCACACTTAGTCATGTCCAACACTTTGTGATCCTATGGACTGTAGCCCACCAGGCTCCTCTGTCCATGAAATTTTCTAGGCAAGAATACTGGGATGGGTGTCATTTCCTACTCCAGGGGATCTTCCCGACCCAGGGATTGAACCTGTATCTCTTGTGTCTCCTATATTGGCAGGTGGATTCTTTACCACTGTGTCACCTGGCAAGCCCCAAATGAATGAATAGCAGGATTAAAAGTTGGGCTAGATTTAATAAATATATACCAACTGTTGTGAAATTTCCTTACTGCTTATTTAATAGTATGTTTTCCCTCTAGAACCACTGTTTGGATTAAAAGCTAGACAAGGGCAGGATAGTGAAAGTGAAAGTTGCTCAGTGGTGTTACAACCCTTTGCTATCCCATGGATATACAGTCTGTGGAATTCTCTAGACCAGAAAAGTGGAGAGGGGAGCAGTCCCCTTTTCCAAGGGATCATCCCAACCCAGGGATCAAACCCAGGTTTCCCACAAGGCAGGTGGATTCTTTACGAGCAGGATTGCTTAAGGGTCTAAGATTTAGTAGGATTTTTTGTTGGTACTGTCTCACTCTCTGCTAGCAACTATATTCTTCCCTATCATCCCTCATCCCACCTAAAAGGGTTAGAATTTGTGGTTTTAAATGCTATTAATTCACTGTTAATCATTTTTTGACATGGTTTAATTTAGACATGCTTATAGAAAGTTTTGCTAATATAGTTAAGGCCAGTGAAAGAACTTAAAAAGAGTTTAAGAAATTATCCTTCAGCTATTTTTTCACCCAGTCAGCTCTATATAGAGAGAAATTCTTCAGACTCTAGTTTCAGTGAGAAATTATTTTGATTTTTGCCCAGCTTGAAAGTTTTAAATATTTCTTTGAAGTTTCATTTATACTATGAGAACCCAAATTATCATGCTATCTAACAACATGACATTTGATCAACATTTTATTTTTTTTCTAGTTGGCCATGTGAAATAATACAGTGCATGTAGGATGCCTCAAACTTAGTGTTTTATCCTTGCAGTTCAATAGCAACTAAACTTGATTCTCTCCTTTGGCATGACCAAGTGAAAACACAAAGAAAACACTCAACATCATTTAGCAATTGTCTGGAAACAGGAAGCCAAACTATTATCTATAGCACAGGGCAATCCCATTGTGGAAATTTCACCCTGGCTGTAACCTTTTATCTTGTTCTGCTCCTACACCCGGGTCATATTATGCACTGCTTTGTGCTAGTTTGACAAGAACTAATGTGGATGCTTAAATATTTTAAAGGCTGAACGCTTCAGAATGATAAAATACAGAGCTGATCAACCCTTCCTGTTGCATTTGTGGTTAATGATAAAGATAAAGTAATTTAACACTTTTTTATTTTTTTTGGTCTATTAGTAGTTGCAACAACAAACATTAAAGTTCCTTGAAGGAAAAATCTTCAAATAAGGCCATGCAATGACATTTTTTAACTACAGTTGTTTTTTATTCAGCCATAAAATCTATCTTTCATAAAGAAACCCACTTACATGTCTTACTTCAGTGAAGGTTATTTGTAGACTGAAGGTCTTTTCTTGTCAAGATATGATGAATACCATGTGTGAAGACAGAAGAGCATCAGACCTGTATTAGCTGGAAAACCCACTGATCTGTGAATAACCTAAAAAAGAAAACCTGAAGATTAGCAACGTCGCTTTTAAGAATGATCCATCAAATTCAACAAGCAGATTCACAGAGATGAATCATCTGGTTCCTTTTATACCTACTATACAGTAAAGGTTATTTCCTTTCGCTACAAATAGAAGTTTGGAAATAAAAGGAGACTTTTGAACATCTGTTAGTATAAGTCAATAATCTTAAAGTGCTTCTGATTTTTTAGATGTAAATCCTTATTAATGACTATTAAAATGGTATAGTCAATTCTTTCTTTTTTCTCTCAGTATTAGTTTCAGGATTTCTGGGGAATCACTATTCTTTTGTAACTACATTGTGGAGAAGCCAAATTTTCAATATACTTCAAATTTTTCACACAAAATTTTAATTCTATGCAAGTTGGAATATCTGTTGGAATTATTTTTAGGAATTTCCGACATTGTATAGATAAGTGAAATAATCGGATGTTACTCTTTTGAATGTTATGCTGGTCGACTAAAAGAATAAAAATATTCAAATTTTGTTAAAGGTAAATGCTTTATTTTATAATTTTTTAAATCTCAAAATAGTTTCAAAAGTATGGACTTAAAATACAAATTTCATAGTATAATTGTTCTTAGTTTTAATGTATTGTGTTGGGAATGTTTTCACTTCTTTTTACACTGAACTTAAATGTATAGAATGAGTTAACACAGAAAGTACTAAAAAGGAATCAAATAATTTTCATGTTTCTTTCATGCTGGCATTTTCAGTAAATAAGTAAGTCAATATAATTTAAAATAAATTGATATTAGGCAGCAAAAATAAAGAATTACATTGCAATGCAGCCATGGAAACGGAATATTTTTTTAGAAAACCTTACTTCCTAAAAAAGATTTCTGACAAAATATACTTCAGTAATTTGAATTAACCATTAGGTGATTTTGTTATTGTTGATGTGAGGTTAGCAGAAACTAAGACTCTAAATTTATTTTCTTTAAAAATGTTGGTATTATTTTAGGAGGATGTCTTTTCATGAAATTTTAACTATGCCTGTTTAAGTAATTTACAACATGCCCAACATAACAAAAAATAATTTTTATGGTGATTGAATTATAAACTTTCTGAGTGTTCAAGTAATTAATAATCATTTGTGCTTTAATATTCTATAATGTTATTTATAACCATTTTCATTATGTAAATTCAATAGCAAAATAGAAACACCATTTCTTGAAGAGTGAGTTATAGTTTCACGAATGAGAAGTTTGCTGTCAGAAAGATTTTAACGTTTGAAACCACTCAGAGGCATTTGAAGACTTCATTTCTCATCAGATTTTTCTCAGAGGAATGAAAACATAAGGAATATCTAAAAATTCAAGGGCCTAAACTGACTTTGTTTTATATGAAATTTGAGGGCATGTTTTACAGAACGAATTCCCTCCCCCTCCACAAATGTCAGATATTAACTATTGTAGAAAACACATTAAGTTCTGAACTTTTAAAAAAAAATCTATTTTTTATGATTAATTTTTCTAAAATTGCGCATAGCAGTCTCAATTCAAAAAGAGTAAGAAATGAAAATACTTCTGATTATTTAGAAGCTTAAACACTGCAAGAGCCCTTGAAGCTTTCGTCCCACAAAATAGCACAGCCATAAATCATAGATGAATACGGGAGAAAGCCCCGCCAGTGATGTTTAGATACAGGACTGCAGCAAAGGGAAAAACACGGAGTTTAAGAATTTAGCACCCAAGGTCCAGCTAAATATTATTGATTTTAACTTGAGCTGAAATAGTCACCCATTCAATTTAATAATCTTTTCTGTGGATGATAAACCAAAATTTAACTAAATAAAAAATGGCTTTAAAAGATGTGACATTTATGATAAAGATAGAAACAATTTAATTAAGTAATAACGTTCATGGCACTGGAGTAATAACACATGCAGCTGATTAAATGCAGGAATTCAGGGTGAAATCCTCTTTTTGGAAATAGCTGTCCACGGATCCTTCTAGTCCTTTCTTTTGGTGGTGTGAGATGTGATTCCAGGGGGATCATAGACATTGGCTTTGTGTCACATTTCCCCTGCTCTGCTGTGCTTTGTGGTCGTATTAGTCATCGGTGGGACTTAAGACAGAGTTTTAGACTAAGAAATGGCCATTTCTTTTCATTCAAAACTGAAAATTATGCTTCTTTTCCTCTTAAAAAAGTCTACTGATTTTCTTTTGGGGATCACTGGCTTCACACAGCATTGCCAATAGCTACTGGGGCATTGATTTTTTTCTTCCTTATTTTCACTCTATTCTCTTTACTGGGTTCCAAAAACGGGGGTCAATTTCTAAATGTCAACTGCTTTCCAAAAAAAACGTCTTAAACAATCTGGAACTGGTTTTAGTATGGAAGTGTATCAGTCACAATTCTAGACCGTGGGCAAGTCCAGAAGGCAAGAAGAAAAACAAAAGAAACCAGAGAAACTTAACAGTAAGGTACTATGTTATGATGCAGCTGCAGAATATTATAGCAATTAGAAAAAACTATTTTTTTTTTCTTCCTCCAAATCTCCTTTACACTTTGTTTCTGGAAATTTGGAGCTATTAGGTTTCAAATGAAGGTATATTTCATGATTCAATTTTTTTTTGTTCAAAAATGTGTATATCCTGGTTCACATATATGTATATATAAGTTTAGGATTGGGTTAATGGTATTTTTTCTTACATATGTGTCTTTTTCTATAATGTTTTCAGAAAATAAAGTGAATATTATAAAATTTTAAAAAAATAAGTAAACTAAAAAATCCACACAAAGAGGAACGTTTTTGGTTCTTGTTACTGCACCCACCACTTCAGTGTATAAGATGTTAATTTATTTTTATGAAAACATACTTACATAAAAGTTAAAATTTAAAAATTCATAGTATTTAATATATTTTTAAAAACTTATTTTCTTCTAGCTATTAATTAAAAAGTAAGAACACAAATTATTAGGGGATCAATAGTATCTAAAAAATGTTGAAAATTTCAATTTAATATTTTAAAAATTGATTAAATTGCATAATTTTTGATGAAATAAAATAATTCCTAATCATAGTGTTCACGACTATCTAATAGCCAATGTAAATAATTTATATTCAGTGCAAGTGCCATCTAGACCTCATCTATAGAAATTTAAAGGTAATATAAATTTCTTAATATGACAAATATTTCAACTACCATATGCCAACAATTGCAAATACAGTGTTAATTCATGGAAGTCACTGACTTTAAAATAAAGAGAAACAAGAAAATGGCTGATGGGCCCTACTAGAAAACACTACTTCTCATGCAAGGATTAATATATTCATGCTCTCTGGGAGGAAGAATTTATATTAATTAGCATGCATTCTCTATAACTTAAATGTTTCTACTGCAGTTTGCAGCACAACCTACAAAGCTTAGGGCATTGTAACATAGCTGTCTTATTTGGAGGACACTGGACAAAGGGACATATGAAGCATTTCTGGATTAGGGACAGAGCAGGTGTTTAAGACTGTTAGTGCTGGGCAAATGCTAAGTGATAGATCCTCATGATAGTGGTGCCCAGGTGTTTTAAAAATACATTTCATTTTGCACATATGTTTGTGGTATATAAGACCCTATAGAGCATGAGGTTCATCCAGGGCAGAGGGCCCTCTTACTTGGAATAATGCAAGTACTGTCTACTGTTTATCTCAAATGTAAATATTCACGGAGTACCTATTATATCTAAGACATGGAGCTATAGAGAAAACCAAAGAACATATTTCAAATGATGTTCCTATTGAACAGATTTTTAACATCCTAGGAGTGATATGAGGCTTCCCTGATGGCTCAGAGGTTAAAGCATCTGCCTGCAATGCGGGAGACCTGCGTTCGATCCCTGGGTCGGGAAGATCCCCTGGAGAAAGAAATGGTAACCCACTCCAGTATTCTTGCCTGGAGAATCCCATGGAAGGAGGAGCTTGGTGGGCTACAGTTCATGGGGTCGCAAAGAGTCGGACACGACTGAGCGACTTCACCTTACCTTACCTTTACTTACCTTATCTTAGGAGTGATGTGAAGTAAGAAGTACGCACACACATCAATTGCACCAAAGGAAGGTAGACTGGAAAAGGAGCTACATTGAAAATACAAAGATGAATTCCAGTTGGGGATATTATGATTAATTTTCATTTTAAATAGACTTTGAAGAACTGGTAGGATTTAAACAAATATGGTGAAAAGGCATTCTAGGAATAGTCAGCTTTTGAAATGGGATAAAGGTGGACTTAGGATGGTAGATGGACTAACACATTAGGGAGAGACATTTGTATTTTTCTATATGCTATGAGAGGTATGGTGAGCTTTTGAGAAGAGGTATGGTATAATCACTTGACTAATTTGGGTATACACTTAATTTAAACATTCCTGCTTGTTTAAATAATACCTATCTAGTGATGGGCTTGTCAAAACACAAAATATGGATGGATTTAGAGGAAATTAAATATTTAGTGGCCTCAAGTTCTTGTCTAACACCATACTCATTTAAGTATAGGCATTTCCCAGAACAAAAGATGGATTATAAAAGCTGGGTATTTATTCCTTAATTGCTATAGAAGCTAGTCTCCAGTTAAAGCTCTGAGCTTTAGCTGATGTAAGAGTGTTTCAGCAAAAGTTAAGTTTAATAGAATGCATTAATTCTTCCCTGTAACAACCAGAACATAGCACAAATTTTAGAATGCATTTATAGCATGTTAAAAGGGCAGGCATTTATAAGGATAGAACAAACCACCTTGCTGTTTTAGCTAGAATATAGGAATATAGATGACTATATTGTAAAAGAATTGATTTCATAGCTCTTTTCAAGAAATAAATGCCATATACATTTATGAAGTAAATGGAGAAAATATCAAATAGTTATGGAGAAAATATCAAATTTTATGGAGAAAATATCAAAAAGTGTTGGCTATTGGGAATTGAGTCATACTTAGGGTTTTAGTTTTTACAAATTTTATTTTCCAAGTGAAGAACAGAAGATAGAATCCTGGAAAGAATTAATTTTTCCTTCTAGGAGAAGCATTAAATACAAGTTTAAAACTATTAGGTGATAAACACAGACACAGAAAAATAACCACAAATTTCCAAATATCCTGAAATAAAAAAGTAGACAATCTTAGGTGAAAGAATATGAGTTACATTTTTGCTGGTTTGTTTTTCACTGAGAACATGGTTTTCTTGATATGTTCAAGAAATACCTATAAGTTAGCGAACATTTGTCACTCCTCCAATTTACCTTCAATATGTAGATTAGCTGTCTGGTTGATTATTTTCCAATAAACTACCATTGAAAGTGTTTATAAGTTCAATTTCAAGAGTTTGGAGACAGAATAGTCTCAGATGGAAACGAGAGACCCTGGGTTTAAGCAGCTTTGGACTCTACAGCAGTAGTCCCTCTAGACCCACAGATGTCAATTTGTTTTGCACTGAAAATAAGATCTTTTCTCCAACATCTGTGAGAAGGGAAATTCTCAAATGGAGTGTGGACCCAGCCCTGAGTTTAAATCTTGTATGTGGATTGAAGCAGATTTAGGAGGGACATCTGTGATGTATCTTGGGTGGAAACATATGGCAATAATAAATATTATTATACAATGAATAATCATACTTTAATACAACTTTAGTAGTCTGCTTTCTTTATCCATTGTTTGCTGTTCTGAAGTGAACTCTTACTGCTCTCTTCCTTATTTTCTAAAAAAGATTAATTTTCTTAATTGCTTATTGCTGTGGTATTTAGCCCCTTGTCATAGCTCTTTAACTAGAGTATAAAAAACTATATTGCATTCAGAACAACCAGGAAATATTAAATGAGATCCAGACTTCAGCAAATCAGAAGACTAATTAGGAATTTATCTAATTCTATGAAGAAAAACATCTCATTTTTATCGTTCTCATTAAATGAATACTTTATTCTTTACAGAAGCTTTCATTTTAAGGCATTAATAAACACAGAAATGGTGGAACTTTAACCAGAGCAGTGACAACATTGGTTAGCTTAAGTTTCTCAAATTTCTGTCTAAATTAAAATTCCAAATGATTTTATAAATAGTCTAGATTAAAAAAATTACATCACATAAAGAAGAGATGTATGACTATGGGAATATACTGCTTTATCTTGGCTATGGGTGTCGCCAAAAAACATACAAAATCTATTTTGTGCAACATAACCTGAGTAGAACAAGACCTACACAAAGCATTAAATCAGTAGTTAACATAAAACAAGATTTATAACAAGAACTCATTATAAACCAATCAGCCTTAATTATAAGTCAATTTATGTAATCACTGACTATGTAACAAATGATATAAGAATATATATCCTGGTTCTTATTGTGTTCAAGTAATACACGATCATATGGACATGCATTATATAAATATGCAACTCCAGACAACAGGATGAACAGAGTTTAAAACAGATTTCAAGACCAAGGGTTGAGACTAGAGTGCAGTTATGCCATCAGAAATCTTTATAAAGTAACTGAAAACTTTCACTTTGTCCTGCTATCTTTGAGATATACTTGCAGATTATATAGCCACCATGCTCAGTCACTCAGTCATGCCTGCCTCTTTGCAATCCCATGGATTGTAGCCCGCCAGGCTCCACTGTTCATGGAATTTTCCAGGCAAGAATACTGGAGTGGATTGCCATTCTTACTCCAAACCTTTCCCACCCAGGGATCGAACCTTATTTGCCTGCATTTCCTATATTGGTCTTCCCTTGTGGCTCAGATTGTGGCTTGCAATGTGAGAGACCTGGGTTTGATTGCTGGGTTGGGAAGATTCCCTGGAGGAGGGCATGGCAACCCACTCCAGTATTCCTGCCTGGAGAATCCCCACTGACAAGGAACCTGAAGGACTACAGTCCATGGGATCACAAAGAGTTGGGTATGACTGAGGGCCTATTTGTCTCTTGTAATATATCTAGTCTTTCTTCTGTTTTTTATTTTTCTTTTCTACACTGGAAGCTTAATCCTCTATCACCAGAAGAAGCATTGAATAAATCATTTTATTGCTTTGGATTTTGAGATAAACTCTACCATTTAATAATGACTATTCATGATATAGCTCTGAGATAATATTTGTATCTTTTTCTGGAAAGTACATATACTGTTTTCTAGTGATTATAGACAAGCATATTTTATACTATCATTGAGGGTTTTTTGTATGATTTAACAACTTTATCAGAAAACCATCATAGTTAATAGAAATTATTTTAATCTTAATTAAAATATTAATCTTTAATCTTCTTTGCTTTTTCCTTCCTACCTTATTTTTGGGAGAGGCTTCCCTGGTGGCTCAGAAGGTAAAGTGTCTGCCTGCAATGTGGGAGACCCGGATTCAATCCCTGAGTCAGGAAGATCCCCTGGAGAAGGAAATGGCAACCCATTTTGGAATTCTTGCCTGGAAAATCCCATGGATGGAGCAGCCTCGTAGGCTACAGTCCAGGGGGTTGCAAAGAGTTGGACACAACTGAGCAACTTCATTTTCACTTTCACTTTTTACCTACTTTTGTTCATTTGTGTTAGAAAGAGAAGCTATTTATTTTTTGTAATATTTGGAACATTTTTGAAGTACTATAGGTGTTTCCTTTGGAGATATAAATGAATGGTTCTGTGAAATACAGACCAAAGAACTGTTGGGATTTTCAGTTTCTCTGATGGAGATTTCCTAAGATCCTCTAGAATGAGAAGGACACAGATATAATACAAGGTAATCTAAAGCGGTCTGATTGGGAAAAGGCTTAAAGTGATTCTATTGTGTCAAAAAGCACCTGAGATTTTTTTTTTAAGGATAAAATGTTAGAATTTTTTTCAAGACTGAAATGAGTTGAAACTCTCGTCCATAATTAAGTAATAATATGTGACAAAGCATGAGTTATTGCATAATAATTCATACCTTTTTGCTTTGCTAAGAATGAGGCCATAGGATGAGTGCTTGTTTAAATGCACAAGTTATGAATTATTACATCATAATTCACACCTTGAAGTACCATATTGTGATTATAAAATGGCCCTGTGCAAATATTATTAATTTTTAAAGTTCAGAAATAAATTATTAAAAAATAACACATTATGACTTCAAAAGATCCTCTCTAATGTGAATTCATTAAAAATGGAATGAAAACTAAATTAGTACACATGGAACCAGAATTATATATAACCTTTCTTGTTGAGCTATTTTCATTGACATATGGCTGTGAAGCATCTGCTGTAGAACCTATATCTGTTGTGTAGATGTTTCTNTCTATCACCAGAAGAAGCATTGAATAAATCATTTTATTGCTTTGGATTTTGAGATAAACTCTACCATTTAATAATGACTATTCATGATATAGCTCTGAGATAATATTTGTATCTTTTTCTGGAAAGTACATATACTGTTTTCTAGTGATTATAGACAAGCATATTTTATACTATCATTGAGGGTTTTTTGTATGATTTAACAACTTTATCAGAAAACCATCATAGTTAATAGAAATTATTTTAATCTTAATTAAAATATTAATCTTTAATCTTCTTTGCTTTTTCCTTCCTACCTTATTTTTGGGAGAGGCTTCCCTGGTGGCTCAGAAGGTAAAGTGTCTGCCTGCAATGTGGGAGACCCGGATTCAATCCCTGAGTCAGGAAGATCCCCTGGAGAAGGAAATGGCAACCCATTTTGGAATTCTTGCCTGGAAAATCCCATGGATGGAGCAGCCTCGTAGGCTACAGTCCAGGGGGTTGCAAAGAGTTGGACACAACTGAGCAACTTCATTTTCACTTTCACTTTTTACCTACTTTTGTTCATTTGTGTTAGAAAGAGAAGCTATTTATTTTTTGTAATATTTGGAACATTTTTGAAGTACTGTAGGTGTTTCCTTTGGAGATATAAATGAATGGTTCTGTGAAATACAGACCAAAGAACTGTTGGGATTTTCAGTTTCTCTGATGGAGATTTCCTAAGATCCTCTAGAATGAGAAGGACACAGATATAATACAAGGTAATCTAAAGCGGTCTGATTGGGAAAAGGCTTAAAGTGATTCTATTGTGTCAAAAAGCACCTGAGATTTTTTTTTTTAAGGATAAAATGTTAGAATTTTTTTTCAAGACTGAAATGAGTTGAAACTCTCGTCCATAATTAAGTAATAATATGTGACAAAGCATGAGTTATTGCATAATAATTCATACCTTTTTGCTTTGCTAAGAATGAGGCCATAGGATGAGTGCTTGTTTAAATGCACAAGTTATGAATTATTACATCATAATTCACACCTTGAAGTACCATATTGTGATTATAAAATGGCCCTGTGCAAATATTATTAATTTTTAAAGTTCAGAAATAAATTATTAAAAAATAACACATTATGACTTCAAAAGATCCTCTCTAATGTGAATTCATTAAAAATGGAATGAAAACTAAATTAGTACACATGGAACCAGAATTATATATAACCTTTCTTGTTGAGCTATTTTCATTGACATATGGCTGTGAAGCATCTGCTGTAGAACCTATATCTGTTGTGTAGATGTTTCTTTTCTTTAACATTCCAACAAGCAATGTATTCTAACTTGATTTTTTTTTTCTCTCAAGGACATAACTTGATGGTGGCAATAAGTTGGTCTTTATAGTCACTTTTAATATTGCTAATTTTGTTTAGCAGCATTGCATTACAAATTGTGAAGAGCAACTCTCTACAGCATTTGAGGACTAATCCCCAGGCTTTGAAGTCCATCTTGGCTTCTAGGATGGTGACTTTTACTGGTCTTCCTCTTCCTTCCCTTTCTCCATATTGCACACCAATTTCTTTTAATCTTTCTCCCCATTGGCTTTGGGTGGTCTCCAAAATTCTTGCAATATTTTATTTTTTTCTCTGGTAAGTCCTACTCCACCAAGATTCTGTTTCAATGATACTTCTCTATGCAGATAACTCCCTGCTGCTGCTGCTGCTAAGTCACTTCAGTCGTGTCCGACTCTGTGCGACCCCATGGACTACAGCCTACCAGGCCGTATAGCTCAATTTCTAAAATTTCACTCATAATCCACCTTACCAATATTTCCTATTATTATTTTCATTATTCTAGTTACTATTCTCCACCTTGAAATCTAACATATCAAAAATAGGCCTTTGTTATTCTCCTGTCCATGGTGGCTTCTCTTCCCACCATGGCTTTCAGTCCCTGAGGTTAAAAGATTTTCAGTCATTGATCACCCTTTTATATTTTTGAACTATTAAGCAACTACTTTGTACTAGATATTCAGTGAAGAATTATTTAAGGAGAATATCCTTAAAGAACTTACATGGTAATAAAAGAAACAGTTATGCAAATTTGAAGAAGAATGTGATATGCATAGTAGAACAAATCAGTACATTCAATTGCTTCTACCTGCAATACTCATGAAAAGCTTTGTGGGGAAGTGATTCTGGAGATGGTCTTGGATGAGTGGAATTTCTAAGAACAGGTAAGTTATGCAGGGCAGTCAAAAACACAAGCAAAGACTTGTGGTAGGTCTTCGTATAGGTGAAGATACCAGAAGTTCTCATTATATTTCAATGTTAAAATACTTCTTTCAGGAAAGCATAGCGTGGTAAGTGTTGCTTTATTTTTTTAATGTTCCTACTTGGCAAAATAAAATTTGATAAAATGGTGTCAGTCCTGTGAAATTTCTTACATTATAATAATAAATTTGAAGCACAGGAAATCATTGCTCTGTAGAAACAGGTAAAAAGCCCTTTTTCTCATACTACATTTATCTAATTTTTTTCCGACTCTTCTCCAAACTCTCCATTTATGTGACTGTAACCTTAATTTAGAAATTCACTGTTTCATTCTTAGTTACTATAACACCTTTTCAAATGGTTTCATCCAATCTATTCTTTTCTGTTCTATGTAGTACTCTATCAGATTAAGTTTCCAGAAAATCCTAATTTCTTTCTATTTCTCCTATAATCCTAAGATTATGATATTTATCTCCTTCCTGCTCAAAGCTCTGCATTCAGCTTTTAGGCTTCTCTGATATTTGCTTCATAAACATATTTTGGAAGCTTTTCATGCAACATGACATGATGCTAGCCTTCCAGTCTTCTGCAAAAATATCCTGTTTTCATGCTTTTCCAAATCTTGTTTATTCAAGTCACCCCTATATACCCTCTACTCTTCCACCAATTCCATCTGAAGTTGGACTTTCTCTATGAAATGATATTTAATCATTGTAAGTATCATCTTTCCTTCCATGCTAATTTTCAAATTTCTATTATACTCAATGGTAAAATATTATATCATCCAATACAAATTATTTAAAAATATATATTCAGTTTAAAGAATTGTTGGTAATAAAGAAAAGAAAGGGAGAAGGGAAAACTATTATTACTGTGTTTTTTTACATATTAGACACTGCTTTATATTTTTAAATATCTAAATACTGACCTTTATGCAGCTTTCAACCCAGATATGAATGAATCCGTCTGCAAATGCAGGAAAGTCAGGTTTGATCCCTGTGTTGGGAAGATCCCCTGGAGGAGGAAATGGCAACCCACTCCAGTATTTTTGCCTGGGAAATCCTACCGACAGAGAAGACTATTGGGTTACAATCCATGGGGTCACAAAGAATCTGACACAACTTGACCACTGAGCACGCATGAAGAGTCAATTGCAAATCTGTGAAGTGAAGAGACAATACTAAATGCAGGTTACAGGTCAAATAGTAGTGACATCATGGAAAAAGGGCTCAGTAATTCTGAGTGGTGTGATGAGAAATGGTTTCAAGAACAAGGTGGCATGAATTGGGTCTAGGAGGGAGAGTGGACTTTAAGATGTGCAGAAATGAGTACAAGGTAATCCAGGCATAGGGAATATCCTATGTGATTGCAGAGACTTAGAAAAATGTTGAATATATTTAGAGAAGAGTGATTAGTCCCATTTGGCTATATCTGAGCTTAATCGGTCATTGATCTCTAATTGCTTCATTAGACTGTTTCCTTACAGCTACATTAAAAGCCTCTGGAAACATGGAATGCTACATCACTTCTTAACGATGTCCTAAAGAAGGTAGCACAGGCTAAGGCTATAATATTCACTCAATAAATGGATATTTAATTAGTTCAATTTTATTAAGCACGAAGCTTTTCCTAATAATTTTTTTTGCCTTTATGTGTCACTTTTATTCTTCAGATCTTTATGTAAAGTCACTTGTCTATTTGATCTTTCACAGAGCTTGCTTGCTGAAGTTAGGAATCTTTTTAGATCTATTTTTACAGAGTATTTAAATAATTAGCAGAATGGGCAACAATTAAAATTCCATGCTTCAGATGAAGCCAGCTTTCACACTGCGTAAGTCTCTGATACTCTAATTTTTCAGACTCCTGATACTTTATCATTATAAAGCGTTTCATGTTTATTCTTATTTGTTTAGTAGACAATTATCTAGAGCCTATTTTATGCTGAGTTCTGGCACAGAGNGAAGCCAACTTTCACACTGCGTAAGTCTCTGATACTCTAATTTTTCAGACTCCTGATACTTTATCATTATAAAGCGTTTCATGTTTATTCTTATTTGTTTAGTAGACAATTATCTAGAGCCTATTTTATGCTGAGTTCTGGCACAGAGATTGGAAGTTTCAGGGAGAACCAGTTTCCTTATGACTAATGGCAGAGAACAATTCAGAATGTTGACCATGCAGTTGAAACTTAAGAAGAATAAGGGAAAATCATTTATTATCTAAAATAAATATTTATTAAATAAAATAAACAAATAATATTTATTTAAATAAATATTATATAAATATTTAAATAAATTAATATTTATTTTATTTAAATAAACAAATATTTATTATCTAAAATAAACTTTGAGGTCTCTCGAAGTTTAGTCCAGTCATGTCCCATATACATACTTTCAAAATCAACCAGGAGGCAACCATTTTAAAGCGTGAGACATGACTCCTTGATCTCAAGCAATTCACAGCCTTGAAAGGACCAATGGTATAATGTGGGTATAATTTTCTCAATATAGATTTGTGACTACTTTTTAACAGGCTCATTTCTACTTCTTCTTATAAATAAAACCTGAAGCTTCCCAGGTCATAAATGCCATAATGGTGTATATTAACTTGATTTTCTTTTCAAGGACAAAAAGTAAACTTCTATAACTCATCTTAGTTGGGATAATGCATAAGAAGCAGCCATTGATATCATTATTGGAATCAGCTGAGGTTCATTACCATAGTGGGATTCCTGTGACAGGCATCTACAACTTCCAAAATGCATGCCTAATTTTGCTTGCATAAATGAACTGTTTTATTGTTGAAATCGGGTCAGAGAGCAAACAAAGTCAGTCTATGATATGGGGGGCCAAAAACCCTTTGCACTTGGAACTACGTTTATGGTTTAATGAAATGTATCTAACAAGACTTTTTATTTCAACCACTAAAAGTGGGTCCTTGCTGAATTACTTCTCCTGCCTTTAAACTCTTACTCTAGATAAGATGATGGAGGAAGGGCAAGAGAAAATCAAAAAACAAACTTAATAACACCATACCTTCGAAGCAGCTTGATTTATAATGAGTTTGTGGGAACATTCTGAACCTATTTCATGTTGAATTACAGTCCACCTTTACAAGTGGCTGCTACAGAAAGAGTTCATGAACATACTCCTCGCACTCCTTCAATCCTCTTCCTGCTCAGCCCCTAAAATTTAAAATGTGATACAAATAAAATGCATCTATAAATTTATATAGTAACTACACAAACAAATGCAAACTCATTCTTAGTAACCGTAAAATTACCTTCTGTTATCTATCACTTTGTGAATTATAGTTTCATTGCTTGGAAGAGCCCACGGCATAGAATAACACTGCTTCTCTTCCTACCTCTGTGTCACGGTTGCTCTCCTGGCTGGAGCAGCAATCAATAGTCTCACAGATAAACAAATGATTAAAGGGCAAGATGAGCTACTGTAAATAGGAATCACATTATCTGCTTTTGCTCTGAATATAATTTAAAAAAAATNGTCCCATGTACATACTTTCAAAATCAACCAGGAGGCAACCATTTTAAAGCGTGAGACATGACTCCTTGATCTCAAGCAATTCACAGCCTTGAAAGGACCAATGGTATAATGTGGGTATAATTTTCTCAATATAGATTTGTGACTACTTTTTAACAGGCTCATTTCTACTTCTTCTTATAAATAAAACCTGAAGCTTCCCAGGTCATAAATGCCATAATGGTGTATATTAACTTGATTTTCTTTTCAAGGACAAAAAGTAAACTTCTATAATTCATCTTAGTTGGGATAATGCATAAGAAGCAGCCATTGATATCATTATTGGAATCAGCTGAGGTTCATTACCATAGTGGGATTCCTGTGACAGGCATCTACAACTTCCAAAATGCATGCCTAATTTTGCTTGCATAAATGAACTGTTTTATTGTTGAAATCGGGTCAGAGAGCAAACAAAGTCAGTCTATGATATGGGGGGCCAAAAACCCTTTGCACTTGGAACTACGTTTATGGTTTAATGAAATGTATCTAACAAGACTTTTTATTTCAACCACTAAAAGTGGGTCCTTGCTGAATTACTTCTCCTGCCTTTAAACTCTTACTCTAGATAAGATGATGGAGGAAGGGCAAGAGAAAATCAAAAAACAAACTTAATAACACCATACCTTCGAAGCAGCTTGATTTATAATGAGTTTGTGGGAACATTCTGAACCTATTTCATGTTGAATTACAGTCCACCTTTACAAGTGGCTGCTACAGAAAGAGTTCATGAACATACTCCTCGCACTCCTTCAATCCTCTTCCTGCTCAGCCCCTAAAATTTAAAATGTGATACAAATAAAATGCATCTATAAATTTATATAGTAACTACACAAACAAATGCAAACTCATTCTTAGTAACCGTAAAATTACCTTCTGTTATCTATCACTTTGTGAATTATAGTTTCATTGCTTGGAAGAGCCCACGGCATAGAATAACACTGCTTCTCTTCCTACCTCTGTGTCACGGTTGCTCTCCTGGCTGGAGCAGCAATCAATAGTCTCACAGATAAACAAATGATTAAAGGGCAAGATGAGCTACTGTAAATAGGAATCACATTATCTGCTTTTGCTCTGAATATAATTTAAAAAAAATCAGTGTTGAATTTTTGGGCACCAGGCTAGAATCATACTCTCATCAATGTTCTTTTGTTTCTCTTTTAAATCTCGTGAAACTTTAAAATTTCACATTTTAAAAATCTTCTTCAGAAGGAATAAGTTTGTAAACAGGTACAATGTAAACAATGCAATAGAATTATATTTAAATGGATTTCTTATTGTACAGTGCAAATTGAATATACATAGATACATAATGAAACATCATGGAAATTTTAGCTGCAAAGTCACAAGAATTTTAAAACCTTTTCTGACTTCATATTAGTTCAGTATCCAATCAGATCACTGGTTTGGTGCATTTGAAATTTATGAAGTTTCACGACTGGCATTGCATAATAATGTAGTTGTAATGCAGTGATGAGAAAATAATTTTTTAATATTTAATTCTTCATAAATATAAATTAATTTCTCCATAAATTATGGGCTATATAATAATCAATTTTCATTTTTTTTGGTGAAGAAAATAAATCTGAGAGTAGAAACATATTCCCAGTATGTTTTATGCAATAAAACTCTGGTTATAAGGCTAGAGTCTTCTTATTTTATTTTTACTTTGTTCATTTATTGCTATTTGGTAATATCAAACTAAAGGGTAATCAGTATGGTTGATGATCATTTTGCTTTTAGTTGAGAAATTTTCTTATGAATATAAAATGTCATGTTTTATCATATTCCCGTGGTAACACTTACCTTGGAAGTATAACATTTTTTATTTATTATTTAGTCAAACTGGTGGATCTAAATGAAGATACCTTGAGAATATAATTATAGAAATTAGAATTTTAATACAACTTTGACAAACAAATGCAAGGAAATTGCTCAGGAAGTAGATTAAAAGGTCAAAGAGAGGGAATATATTAAATAAGAGTTAAAATATAAGTAAAATCAATATAGGTGGGCCAACATCCAGCTAATAGCATTATCAAAGATACAATAAAAGACAGTTTTCTTAAACAGAAAGATCAATGCCCAGCATAATGTGTGAGGGAAAAAAAAAATAGGCCCATAATTGTGCAGTTTTCATAACACCAAGGATAATGTAATGACTTCAAAAGAAACAAATAGTTTATCTCTAAAGCAACAAAAATAGATTAGCATCAACTGAACATCTGTATAATTGGATCCTAGCAATTAATATAGCAATATCTATGAAGGTTTGAGAAATAATGATATTAATTTAGAATTACATATCCAGCTAATTTCAAATACCAAATCTGAAGCTAGAAGAGATATATTTTCATATTTGAAAGGCATGCAAATTTATGTCCCTTTTTAAACAAAGGAAGAGCAAGATGGAGAATATAGAAGCTTGTTGAACACTTGACTCAGGATATCAGTGGTGGACCAGGACTGTGGAGGGGTTTCTGGGAAAAAAGGAGACTCCCAGGATTTAATAGCATCCTTAGGAATTTGGAATAATTTAAGGAAGCAATGAAGGCAATCAATACAAGAAAAAAAAATGTAGAGTAGAAACTCCGGAACAAGACAAAATAACCAAAATCCAGCAAAATAAAAGAGTAAATCTGTATGCAAAAAGAAATTGCAATTATAATACATTATTGGTTATATATTATGTAATATTTGCATAGTCATAATATAATACAAACACTGACATTCTGTATACAAAAAATGAGGGACATAATTATGCTTTACAGTACAAAATATAAATGCCATTACCTTAATTTAAAAGAAAGCACATATGGTAAAATTTGAGAGTTGAAAGGAGAAAAAGAAAGCTACAGATAAAGAAAGGGAGTTGGTCATCCTTATTTTTCACTGAAGGGAGTTAAGAATTTGGTCTGCTCAGAAATCAAAAAGCAAAGTTATTTGCTTAATATTTAAAGTTATAAAAGTAATCACTAGAAAGACTAAACAGTGCTAGTCTAGGAAAGAGATGTAAAGTGGTATAAATGGGCTGTTTAAATTAATCTGTCGATTATGGGAGAAATACATATTCTTCATAAAATTTCTTTCAATACTTATTTGTTGACTGGAAAAAGAAATGAAGTAAAAACAATGACCTGGTAGGAGGACATCTGGTCTACCGATGACACTGGCTGCCAGATGCCTACCCTCCACTATCCTGGGCCACACACTGCTGAAGAATATTTTTAAAATGACTTAACAGAGATCACAGTAAAATATGAGAGAACAGCATGTTGAATTAGGGAAATCAAAATTATGAGCAGCAAAATAGATGTACACATTGCTGTAGGCCTACAAAAAATGGAGAAACCAAACTTTAAACGGAAGAATCATTAAGGTAGCCAATAGCTAGTGACCTTTGAGTAGACCCATTAAGCTAGTCTATATAAATTAATTGTGAAATCATGACTGGTGAGAGTGGAGTTTAGGGAGGGCATTCTATGCATAGGTAACAGCAATTGGAATTGTGGCCTGGGGTGCTCATAATTTAAAGTGACTACAAATGGCAAACTATGAAAATAAAGATGCAAAGAGAAAGTACTGTTCAGTGCAAGTTAGGAGTGATAACAAGTCACACTTTAAACAGCCTTACATTT
The DNA here is from genome assembly GCA_006410735.1 of Raphicerus campestris. Classification (NCBI taxonomy): domain Eukaryota; kingdom Metazoa; phylum Chordata; class Mammalia; order Artiodactyla; family Bovidae; genus Raphicerus; species Raphicerus campestris. Next base: position 43,156 of record SJYW01017226.1, read on the forward strand.
TAGAGTAACAAGCTCGGTGGTCTATTCAAAGTGTAACAGGTAGTCATTGAGGGAATCTAGGCTAAGGAACAGAAGGGCTGTTCTTACTATGATACTGAACTCTTGCCATAATGTTAGTAACTGACTAAGTAAGGTCCATCATGGCATGGCAGGCATTTTGGAAGTGATTTAAAGAGAATATCCTAAATGTTCACCAGATAACATTCGCATTTCTGAAGGAATGTCTTCATGGAGGATTTGGTAACAAAATTTGGATTAGAGAGTAAATTAAAAGAGTTTTGGAAGAGTGAGCAACAAAAAAGGATAAAAGATAACCAAAAAGGTCCTTCTGGTAGATACTGATAACATAGAAAGATTTGCCATCAGCATAAACATTGACAGAAGTAAATGAAGGTAAAATAATGGTAAGTGAAACAGTTCCATTAGAACAAAGTTTTCTCATAACTTAGGTTCTCACATATAAAGGTCTAAAATAAGCGCCTTAGAGGAAGTTTACTGGGTGAAGTCAATATCAGTATACAGTTGGTGGAATGGGGAGAGGAAAGAAAATATTTTATTTTAGTGTCTAATGCAGTAATCTCAGATCTCTTTCTTTTTTAAAAAATGAAAAATAACATACATAGGGAAATAGTAAAGAATTTAAATACATTTCTAAGTCATTTAAGGATTTTCAAGTCAAAATCTCAAGGTAAGGAAGGATGCACATACTATTCATAGATTATTTTAGGTCTGTCCTCTGAAAGGTGAGCCATTGTTAGTGTATCTTATAGATCTGCATAGTACAACTGTTAGCGGAAGTACACTGATTGAAACAGCCCACACTGGCCAGGCACCATAGTAACCGTTTGCATGAGTTGTTTTATGACAGGAGATCATGATAANCTATTCATAGATTATTTTAGGTCTGTCCTCTGAAAGGTGAGCCATTGTTAGTGTATCTTATAGATCTGCATAGTACAACTGTTAGCGGAAGTACACTGATTGAAACAGCCCACACTGGCCAGGCACCATAGTAACCATTTGCATGAGTTGTTTTATGACAGGAGATCATGATAAGGAATACAGCCACCATCAACTGGAAGAGTTTGGGAAAGGTCTAAACAGAGACACTGTGTGTCCGTCCATTTCCCAGAATCTCTCTAGCTAGCATCCATCTTGGCTGAGCGATGCGTGCCCTACCAGGAAAGACTCTGAATTAGAATGATTGGCCAAAGACCACCCAGAAACTAATCCCATCACCATAAAACCTGACATTTCGAGCCTAGTGGCAGAGCAGTTCTCCTGGGTTCCCTTACCCTGCTGCTCTCCACCTGGGTGTCCTTTTGCAATAAAATCTCTTGCTTTCTCAACACGTGTCTCCTCAGACAATTCATTTCTGAGTGTTAGACAAGAGCCCAGTTTTGGGCCCTATAAGGAGTCTGCCTTCCTGCAACACAACCACTTGCTAATATCNGGGTGACTTCTAATTTTATTTTCTTTAGAAATCTCATGTTGGAGGGATAAATGCAGACACATGAAATAGAGGCAAGCTACCCATCAATTCAGATTTTATGTGGATTCTGTGGTAAGTTAGTAATCATGAGCAAAGCAACTGTTCACAGAGTAGGATCAGAGAATATTAAAGAGAGCTTGTTATTCAGAATAATAGCAAAAGAATATTTGTGTAATCTGATGCAAGATCAGGAAAACTGTGTTAAATTTTACCACTACATTTAGAAAGGTGAAAGTGAAGTCACTCAGCCGTGTCTGACTCTTTGGGACCCCATGGACTGTAGCCTGCCAGGCTCCTCCATCGATGGGATTTTCCAGGTAAGAATACTGGAATGGGTTGCCATTTCCTTCTTCCAGTGGATCTTCCCAACTCAGGGATCAAACCTGGGTCTCTGGCACTGCAAGCAGACACTCTTTGTGGCTCAGCTGGTAAGGAGTCTGCTTGCAATGGAGGAGACCTGGATTCAATCCTTGGGTTGAGAGATCCCCTGGAGAAGGGAAAGGCTACTACTCCAGTATTCTGGCCTGGAAGATTCCATGGACAGTATGGTCCATGGGGTTGCAAAGAGTCTGACACAACTGAGCAACTTTCACTTTCATTTCACTTCACTTTAGAAAGGTGATGAAAGTGGGAGATAAGCTTCTATTATTACTAAATATCTCAAACATGGGAAAAGCATATATATAATCCAGTCCAACATCCTATCAGAAATGGAAGTCTGGTGGCCTTCTTGAATGTGAATTTTCTTTTCTTTCTTAAGATTTCAAAGGCAGCCAGGGATATTGCCAAGGATTTGTTTGATTTTTTATAACATTAATTTTTTTAAAGTTAAGAAGTAAAGCATTTTTGCTTTGTAAAAGTTGAGCACTTAAGCAGAGCATAAAGAAGAAAATAAATATCATAGAATCAGATGAATTCTTAATGTGACTATTTTATAAACTCAAGAGTATATATTCAGATGGAAATATTGTATGCTTTATAATTTTCACAACTATCATATTATATTCCAAACCACTCAATCTGATTGCCCTGCCCAGCACTACAGTTCAAGGTGCCATGTACATGCTTGGACAACTGGATTCACTGCTCGGCCATCCTCCCTTGGACCTGCCCTTAGGGAAGAGCTGTTCAAACCTGGCTGGATTCTGGCCCAGCAGTGGGAAGACCCATAGTCTCCATCTCAGCCCTTGTGGGGCAGGAAGCCACAGGTGTACTGCTCTTTGCAGGAGCATTTTCAACAATACATTAACTAGGACTAGGACTACATTTTGTGAACAGAATATATGTTGATTTCTGGCCCCAGTGATTAGCATCCTTTTATGTGTGCTCTGTATCTCACAGACAGAAGGAAAAGGCATGAAAAGAAAAGAGAAAAGTGTGGCTGAGGAATAGGAAAGGAAGAGTTCACTGTGAGAACGGATGGAGGAAACTGGGCCTGTGCTGGGATCGAAGATGGCTGCTTCCCACAGTTGCTCCACTCAATTTCCTTAACCGGTTTCTAAAGCATTTCTGCATTACTAATGCCTGTCCTTTAAGTACGGTTCACTGCTGACTTAACGGGGAGCCCCTCTAAGCCATCTTCTGCCTAGGGGTGTGACAGACCGCACTGTTTGCCATTTCTCCTTTTCCTGACATCCTCACCAGGAAGGGCCAAGGCTGGTCAGAAACGGGAGAAATAGCGAGGCCCTTTTTGACTCTGCTGTGACACAGCTGCTAGACAGCCTTTGGGAATATCTCCCTTTTGACCCTGCTCTGCTCCTTGCAAGTTGGAGGACAGCAATCCTCAAGTCCAGATGATGATTCAAAACAAAACAAAAAAAGATCCTTTCAAAGCGAGAGTTACAGAAAACAGAAAGGCACACATCTCTTGTTTTTCTAGAGTCAAGCTAAAATACAAATTACAAGCATGGAAATCACGTATTTTTGTCTCTATTCATATTTCTTGAGTTGTGTACTACAGAGTATTGTTTTTTTCAGTCAAGTTCATAGAGGGCAATCATAAGGTACACTTAAGGTAGTGATGTGCTTGATGAAGCAAGAAATGAGGGAGGTAAAGTAGGTCTGTTTGTGGTGGTCGAGAGCACTTTGAGATCAGGGGATAGAGTTTGAACTAGGTGCTTCATAAACGCAGTCTCTTTGGAAATTAATCAATATTTAAACAGCTTTATATAACCCTGAGAGCAAAAACAGAAGAAAGACTGACCGATAAAAGAAAGAATGCCCAGACACAGGAAGGCACCATGGATGAGAGTGAGGATTCAGGAGGTCAATGGTCAAGGTCTGAATTGCAACTTTTACCATTTACTGGCTGTGTGATTGTGGGCAAGTTGCTTAACTTATCTGAGCTTCAGTTTCTTCAGCTGTATAATGGGGGTGATGATGATAATAGTGCATATCTCACAGAGTTGTGAGGATTAAAATCATTCTATATGAAAAGTGCATATAATGTAGAAAGCATCACAAAGCAATTATGGAACATGAGGTTTGATTAATCAAAGGAGGTTAGGTTTGTAATGAAATAATTTTATCTGTAGGAATTTATATGCTAAAGGGCAGAAAGTTCAGAGGCAAAATGAGGTTATACATCAAGGGTCAGTGTACTGCTTTTATCTCTTTATTTGAGCTTTCCTAATAGTAGCTCAGGTATCATACTATTATTGGTTGTTATCAATGCACAGAACATCTGATACAGGCAAACTTGTCAGAGCAAAGTTGGGCATTTATGTGCCTATGGAAAAGGCTGAGATAACTTAAATTTGGTCTACACATCATTGATGTTTACATTTTCTCATTTAGAAATAGGGAATTTATGAAATAATTAATTAATTAATTAAAAAAATAAGGCCTCAATTCGTAATCACCTGGCCCACAAGGAAACTTTGGGAACCTTGCTGACACCTATCCTTGAATATTCTCCATATCCATAAACTTAAATTTTCTAGTATTTATTGAAACTCATGAAATATAGGTTGGACATACACAAATCATTTCAAGATGATATAAGAGCTAGAGCAAATAACCTGTACCATCCAAAACATGACTGCCAGATGCAGAAATACGTGTTATTGTTATTTAGATACTTTAGTGATCTACTAGATAGTTTTAGAAATGCTGTTAATATTTACATGGCAGAACCTATATTTAGTGTTCTGTAGATGAAGTCAGGGATTCTCAGGTGGTGCTAGTGGTAAATAAACCACTTGCTAATGCAGGTAATGTGAGAGATGCAGGTTCCATCCCTGGGTCAGGAAGTTCCCCAGGAGGAGTGCATGGCAACCTACCCCAGTGTTCTTGCCTGGAGAATCCCACAGACAGAGGAGATTGATGGACTACAGTCCATAAGGTCACAAAGAGTTGGACTCGACTGAAGTGACTTAGCCATAGCACAGCACAGATGAAGTCAAAACTATGCTTTGCCTTTAAAAGTGAAAACAACAATCAGAGAACAAAAGAAATTATGTAAAAGGAGAATTTGTATTTGATTTTTGAAGGCTACCCTTCGTCAGAAATGAAGATTAGGTGGTTTCTAAATGTCTTTGGTTTACAGAGTCAGGGATAAGACTACAAATTGCCAAGTATACTTCTTGAAAATACTGGAAATTTTTAGTTTGAGATTGCTTCCCATGTTAATCAGAGCCCCACGAAGGGGTGTGATGCCATTTTAAAATCATGTTCTAATAGCTGTTGTTCATGACTATTATCAGTCCGGAATTCTGATAATTATTCTCTTGATCTTCAAAGAGAAATAATTTAAATTATTTTCTTTCAATATCTTCTATAAATGACTTTTAATACTCTTCTAATATCAGTAACTTTCCCAATATCAGATGCAAGGTCATAGTTCATTCAGCTTGTGAGTTTTCACTGACTGTTAAATTGACAAATATACTGTTCTCTTGTCCCACCACACGGGATTATGCATGGGCTAAGAATGNTTGGAGGACAGCAATCCTCAAGTCCAGATGATGATTCAAAACAAAACAAAAAAAGATCCTTTCAAAGCGAGAGTTACAGAAAACAGAAAGGCACACATCTCTTGTTTTTCTAGAGTCAAGCTAAAATACAAATTACAAGCATGGAAATCACGTATTTTTGTCTCTATTCATATTTCTTGAGTTGTGTACTACAGAGTATTGTTTTTTTCAGTCAAGTTCATAGAGGGCAATCATAAGATACACTTAAGGTAGTGATGTGCTTGATGAAGCAAGAAATGAGGGAGGTAAAGTAGGTCTGTTTGTGGTGGTCGAGAGCACTTTGAGATCAGGGGATAGAGTTTGAACTAGGTGCTTCATAAACGCAGTCTCTTTGGAAATTAATCAATATTTAAACAGCTTTATATAACCCTGAGAGCAAAAACAGAAGAAAGACTGACCGATAAAAGAAAGAATGCCCAGACACAGGAAGGCACCATGGATGAGAGTGAGGATTCAGGAGGTCAATGGTCAAGGTCTGAATTGCAACTTTTACCATTTACTGGCTGTGTGATTGTGGGCAAGTTGCTTAACTTATCTGAGCTTCAGTTTCTTCAGCTGTATAATGGGGGTGATGATGATAATAGTGCATATCTCACAGAGTTGTGAGGATTAAAATCATTCTATATGAAAAGTGCATATAATGTAGAAAGCATCACAAAGCAATTATGGAACATGAGGTTTGATTAATCAAAGGAGGTTAGGTTTGTAATGAAATAATTTTATCTGTAGGAATTTATATGCTAAAGGGCAGAAAGTTCAGAGGCAAAATGAGGTTATACATCAAGGGTCAGTGTACTGCTTTTATCTCTTTATTTGAGCTTTCCTAATAGTAGCTCAGGTATCATACTATTATTGGTTGTTATCAATGCACAGAACATCTGATACAGGCAAACTTGTCAGAGCAAAGTTGGGCATTTATGTGCCTATGGAAAAGGCTGAGATAACTTAAATTTGGTCTACACATCATTGATGTTTACATTTTCTCATTTAGAAATAGGGAATTTATGAAATAATTAATTAATTAATTAAAAAAATAAGGCCTCAATTCGTAATCACCTGGCCCACAAGGAAACTTTGGGAACCTTGCTGACACCTATCCTTGAATATTCTCCATATCCATAAACTTAAATTTTCTAGTATTTATTGAAACTCATGAAATATAGGTTGGACATACACAAATCATTTCAAGATGATATAAGAGCTAGAGCAAATAACCTGTACCATCCAAAACATGACTGCCAGATGCAGAAATACGTGTTATTGTTATTTAGATACTTTAGTGATCTACTAGATAGTTTTAGAAATGCTGTTAATATTTACATGGCAGAACCTATATTTAGTGTTCTGTAGATGAAGTCAGGGATTCTCAGGTGGTGCTAGTGGTAAATAAACCACTTGCCAATGCAGGGAATGTGAGAGATGCAGGTTCCATCCCTGGGTCAGGAAGTTCCCCAGGAGGAGTGCATGGCAACCCACCCCAGTGTTCTTGCCTGGAGAATCCCACAGACAGAGGAGATTGATGGACTACAGTCCATAAGGTCACAAAGAGTTGGACTCGACTGAAGCGACTTAGCCATAGCACAGCACAGATGAAGTCAAAACTATGCTTTGCCTTTAAAAGTGAAAACAACAATCAGAGAACAAAAGAAATTATGTAAAAGGAGAATTTGTATTTGATTTTTGAAGGCTACCCTTCGTCAGAAATGAAGATTAGGTGGTTTCTAAATGTCTTTGGTTTACAGAGTCAGGGATAAGACTACAAATTGCCAAGTATACTTCTTGAAAATACTGGAAATTTTTAGTTTGAGATTGCTTCCCATGTTAATCAGAGCCCCACGAAGGGGTGTGATGCCATTTTTAAATCATGTTCTAATAGCTGTTGTTCATGACTATTATCAGTCCGGAATTCTGATAATTATTCTCTTGATCTTCAAAGAGAAATAATTTAAATTATTTTCTTTCAATATCTTCTATAAATGACTTTTAATACTCTTCTAATATCAGTAACTTTCCCAATATCAGATGCAAGGTCATAGTTCATTCAGCTTGTGAGTTTTCACTGACTGTTAAATTGACAAATATACTGTTCTCTTGTCCCACCACACGGGATTATGCATGGGCTAAGAATAAACATTTTTAGGAAATTTAACTACATTTCCCTGAAATAAAACAAATTATTTTACAACTGGAAACCTTGTCTGTCATGTTTTTATTGAATTGAAACCTATCAAGAAGGCACATTCCATTGAGATATAAATACAATGACACTGAACAAAAAGAGGAAAAGATGCCACTGTTTGCCCACCATCTTTGTTTCTGACTGAAACCAAAAATGTAGTTAAAGCTCTATTTTATGGTGTGGGCAGGGCTCCAGATGAATCTTGATTGCTAACATGGATGTTANTGAACAAAAAGAGGAAAAGATGACACTGTTTGCCCACCATCTTTGTTTCTGAAACCAAAAACGTAGTTAAAGCTCTATTTTATGGTGTGGGCAGGGCTCCAGATGAATCTTGATTGCTAACATGGATGTTATGCTTGTGTCCACGGGCACCCTATCACACATAAAGATTTCTTAAGAATGGGTGTGGTGCTGAGAACTCTGAGGTTATACCAATACTGTCCTTCCATGAACTATTACTGTCTGCTAAACAAAATCCATGAATACACGTACACCTTTGTAAGTGTTTGAGCCCTGATAATACTGCAGAGGGGAGGATTAAAGGTCTTTTCGGAACTGGTGAACGTTGGTTGGATAAGATAGAGGAGTTCTAATCATGACATTCAGCTCTGCATAATTCAACAACTTTATTTAAATCCTGTGCCAGTTCAGTCAAATATGAATTCAAAATAATTGTAAAATTCTGCACAAAACAGTTTATTGGACAATCTAATTTTTATGATGAAGTAAAGCACACTAACATCAGAAATTTGTCTACTATGAGAGTCCAAATCAAAAGTCTTATTATCAGTTATTAAAGCTTCCATATGTAAAATATCTGTAAACCTGCATCCTTTTCCAACAGATTGCTTGTTCTTCATGTTAATTATGGCTTAGATTTCATTTTATCTTCATAACTGTTTCTAGATATGGGATGCCCTAAGTAACTCTTATTAATGTGTGTGTTTAGTCACTTCAGTCATGTCCAACCCTTTGTGGCCCTATGGACTGTAGCCTGCCAGGCTTCTCTGTCTATGGGGATTCTCTAGGCAAGAATACTGGAGTGGTTGTCATGCCCTCTCCCAGGGATCTTGCCCACCCAGGGTTTTAACCCAAAGCTCCTGCAGCTCCTGCATTGCAGGCGGATTCTTTACCACTGAACCACCTGGGAAGCCCACCTCTTATGAGAGGATATATGAATAAACAAAGGATTTCAGTTAATCTTGCTCTTTGAATATTTGAAAAATTACAGTCATTTAATTAATTCTTGTAACATTTTATTTTATATGGAAGAACTCCTAATTTGGTCACTTTGAGCAGTAATTGGTTATTTCTTTATTATCTTTCCTCAGCCTGAGGTTTTAAATGTCTGCCTTGCACACAAATTAAGGTCACATTTTGTCATCAGGACCACTTACACAATGTCTTTCTCAGGTTTCCTGTTGAATAGTGGTCATCCATTATCTACTAACTGATTACCTATTGGCTTTTCAGGGAGCTGTCCAAGATGGTATACAAATATTTCAAACAAAATTTTGTAAACATAAACCGAGCTAATGCACTATTTCTCAGCATGAGATTTTACTCAGTCCACTTCACTACTTGTAAAGAATGTGTCTGGACAATGACTCAAAGAACCTTTTTAAAAAAGCATATGAATCATACTCAATGATTTATTCACATATCTATTTAAAAAATTCCATTGGTCATGCTAAAAAAGGTTGCAAGCCCTTTGACTTAAGTATTTCTATAATGGCTGTTAAAATCAATTCTGGCATTAAAGTCTCCAAGAATGAACAATGCATTGAGTGGAAAATTGATTACATGGTCAAAGAACAGTCCTTTGTGGCCTCGTTTGCTTTTTCGATTAGCACAGCTGTCATGGCTGCTGTAGGTGGTCCTCAAAACTTATAGGGAAAAAAATCTGTCCCTGACACTTAATGTTTTTCTATAGATTTTTGGGGAAAAAATATGTTTTTGTTTGCTTATTGGAACCTACTGATGTAGGTACCAATGTCAAGTTGAGTTTTGCAGAGATAAATGAGAGATAAAGAAGAAAATGATTTTTGAGAAAAAACGCAGTAATATAGAAATCTACTTCCAGGATTTCTAAGTTTATGGAAAATACATTCTTTTGTAAAAGAAGGTGCTCTGATCCACACCACAACCAAACCTATAGGAGGATAACATACTTTTGGTAGAATATCAGATCAATTAGGAAATTGTGGAAGACAGTAGCTTAAACTGGGAACTGGTTACCCTTTTGTCTTGATTTCTATCATTGCTTTTTTTTTCACCCCACCATCAAAAAGAAGCTTTTAGGCCAGGTCTCCTCCCTGGTGTTCAGGGAGAGACTTCCCCACCTACATTGATCTTGTGCACTTTACCTTGAATCACAGGCTATGGGTGTTTAATAAGTGCGGATTGAAGTGTGCTATCGATTTATCTCGGGTTGATCTACTTATTTATTTACCTATGTTTAACTTTTCCTTTCTAATGAGCAGGTTTCAAACCAAATCCTCCTAGAGTTCTGGAATGTTTATCTGCTTTGCTTGCTTGGAACTCTCTTAATTTTAAAATTGTTATTGGAGTATAGTTGCTTTAAAATATTGTGTTAGTTTCTACTGTACAGCAAAGTGAATCAGCTAGCTGTATACATATAGCCCCTCTTTTTTAGATTTATCTCCAATTTAGGTCACCACAGTGGAAACCTCTTTAGAAAGGACTGACATACTCTGGCCCTTCAGACTAGTAGTCAAAGGAGAATTTTCTACTTCTCTTCTTGTGTATTGTATTATTTTCTATTGTGCTACTGAAAGAATTTACACACTTATTGCCTTAAAACAACACAAATTTGTTATCTTACAGTTCTAGAGGGCAGAGGTCTGGAGTGGATCTCAACGGGCTGAAATGAAGATATTGGCAGGGCAGCCTTCTTTCTGGAGGATCTACTGGGGAGTNATTTACACACTTATTGCCTTAAAACAACACAAATTTGTTATCTTACAGTTCTAGAGGGCAGAGGTCTGGAGTGGATCTCAACGGGCTGAAATGAAGATATTGGCAGGGCAGCCTTCTTTCTGGAGGATCTACTGGGGAGTCTATTTCTCTACTTCTTCCAGCTTCTAGAAGCCACCTGTATTCCTTGTGTCCTTCTGTCTTCAAAGCTAGCAATGGCTGGTTGAGTCTTTCTCAGACTACATCACTCTGATGCAGACTCTGCTGCCTCCATCTTTCATTTATAATGACCCTTGTGATTACATTGGGCTCACCTGGATAAGATAGCTCAGTTGGTAAAGAATGTGTCTGCAATTCAGGAGACCCTGGTTCAATTCCTGGGTTGGGCAGATGTGCTGGAGAAGGGATAGGCTACCCACTCCATTATTCTGGCCGGGAGAATTCCATGGAACTGTATAGTCCATGGGGTTACAAAGAATTGGACATGNTCCAGGAATCTTGTGTTCAGTTTGAAGTTATCATGCTCCACCCAGGTGGGGACTCCAGTTCTGTAGAAGTCAAATTGTTATGTATGTTTCTTTGAGTAGGAACAGGACGCTGTTTCAAGGCTGTACCACCATTTGATTGTTTCTCCTCTGTTTCTGTATTTTCTCCCTTCCCTGATTAGCAATTGTTTGAATACACCCTTTTGGACCCAGGGAAGGNTTATGTATGTTTCTTTGAGTAGGAACAGGACGCTGTTTCAAGGCTGTACCACCATTTGATTGTTTCTCCTCTGTTTCTGTATTTTCTCCCTTCCCTGATTAGCAATTGTTTGAATACACCCTTTTGGACCCAGGGAAGGTCAAGGAGGCTGAATGAAGCCTATATCCTACAGACAAGAAATGGAGAACACAGAACAGATCTCTACTCCAGAGCCCCACAAAGTTCTACTCAGTTTTAATGTAGGGAACTAGGCAACTATGACTGTGATAACTTCTTGTCAAAATGGAGCATAGGACTGCCTCCACTTGGAGAAGAGACACTGAATTGGAAGTAATCTTGAGTTCCAAGTCCTAGATCTGAGCCTTAATGATTAAAATCTCAATCCCTTGTTCTGCCATTTTGGTGTAACAGACCCAATAAGAAGTAGTTGGAGGAGTGATAACTGGAATTTAGTAGACAAAATAAATCTCATTTCTTTTTAGAAGAATAAGCCTGAAACCCAGTCTGGACCTGACACTTCAGGGAGACTTGTAGCCAGGTAGCCAGTTGCCTAGTTTTATAAAAAGTAAGATTGCAGTTACTAGCTTCCAGCAGATATTATTTAGAGAATGGTGGCATCTAGACCTGACACAACTCAGAAAACTCAAGTGTTTAGCAATACAAGGTCTGATCTGAAAGTACATCCATAGCTTCCCCTAATTACATCCTAGGATATCTGAACCATGGCTACTCTATTTGACTTTTAATTGTAAACTTTTCCTTAATAGCCAAAGCAGATTTCACCATTAATGATGTCAATGTTTCTCTAGGTATGAGAAGATGCAAGAATTGGGACTCATAAAATCTTCTCCTGAAAAGATCTAACTATCTTAAGGCCTGTTCTGCCAGTTTTTCCCAGAGCACAGAGTGCCTCATTCCTGATTTTCACCCTGAATTCCTTTCAGGGGCGTTGAAACTCGGAAGTTAGAGGGGCCATGATTTAATCTTTGTAGATGTAGATGGCAAGTGTCAGTCTTCAGTTGGTAGAGTCCATTTTTGCTCATAAACTTGATCATGATTTTGAGGGGGACATTTTATGACCATTTTATCCTATGGTGCGTCTATCTCAGGTTTGGCAAAGATTTTGATGACAAGCCACTCAATGTGCTGTTACTAGACTAGGCCATAAAACAGTATCCAAAATTCTCTGGATCACCTATCTTACTAGCCTCTTGGCCTAGGAAAATATTCCCTTTGGTTGCTTCTTCCCATATCTAGAGTTACACTGTTACCATAATAAATCTCATATGGAACTATATATTATTGCATTAGAGCCCTCAGACATACATTTGACAGTGTCAGTTCAGTTCAGTCGTTCAGTCCTGTCCGACTCTTCACGACCCCATGAATTGCAGCACACCAGGCCTCCCTGTCCATCACCATCTCCCAGAGTTCACTCAGACTCACGTCCATCGAGTCAATGATGCCATCCAGCCATCTCATCCTCAGTCATCCCCTTGTCCTCCTGCCCCCAATCCTTTCCACCATCAGAGTCTTTTCCAGTGTGTCAACTGTTTGGATGAGGTGGCCAAAGTACTGGAGTTTCAGCTTTAGCATCATTCCTTCCAAAGAAATCCCAGTGCTGATCTCCTTTAGAATGGACTGCTGGATCTCCATGCAGTCCAAGGGACTCTCAAGAGTCTTCTCCAACCCCACACTTCCAAAGGATCAATTCTTCGGCGTTCAGCCTTCTTCACAGTCCAACTCTCACATCCATACATGACCATAGGAAAAAACATAGCCTTGACGAGACGGACCTTAGTCAGCAAAGTAATGTCTCTGCTTTTGAATATAAATTTCCTTCCAAGGAGTACGCATCTTTTAAAGTTATGGCTGCAGTCACCATCTGCAGTGATTTTGAAACCTCAAAAAATAAAGTCTGACACTGCTTCCACTCTTTCTCCGTCTATCTCCTATGAAGTAATGCGACAGGATGCCATGAACTTTGTTTTCTGAATGTTGAGCTTTAAGCCAACTTTTTCACTTACCTCTTTCACTTTCATCAAGAGGCTCTTTAGTTCTTCTTCACTTTCTGCCATAAGGGTGCTGTCATCTGCATATCTGAGGTTATTGATATTTCTCCCGGCAATCTTGATTCCAGCTTGTGTTTCTTCTAGTCCAGCGTTTCTCAAGATGTACTCTGCATATAAGTTAAATAAACAGGGTGACAGCATACAGCCTTGACATACTCCTTTTCCTATTTGGAACTAATCTGTTGTTCCATGTCCAGTTTAACTGTTGCTTCCTGACCTGCATACAGATTCCTCAAAAGGCAAGTTAGGTGGTCTGGTATTCCCATTCTTTCAGAATTTCACACAGTTTATTGTGATCCACACAATCAAAGACTTTGGCATAGTCAATAAAGCAGAAATAGATGTTTTTCTGGAACTCTCTTGGTTTTTCCATGATCCAATGGATGTTGGCAATTTGAACTCTGGTTCCTCTGCCTTTTCTAAAACCAGCTTGAATATCAGGGACTTCACAGTTCATGTATTGCTGAAGCGTGGCTTGGAGAATTTTGAGCATTACTTTACTAGAATGGAAGATGAGTGCAATTGTCCGGTAGTTTGAGTATTCTTTGACATTGCCTTTCTTTGGGATTGGAATGAAAACTGATCTTTTCCGGTCCTGTGGCCACTGCTGTCTTCCCAATTTGCTGGAATATTGAGTATATCACTTTCACAGCATCACCTTTCAGGACTTGACACAGCTCCACTGGAATTTCATCACCTCCACTAGCTTTGTTCGTAGTGATGCTTTCTAAGGCCCACTTGACTTCACATTACAAGATGTCTGGCTCTAGATTAGTGATCACACCATCATGATTATCTGGGTTGTGAAGATCTTTTTTGTACAGTTCTTCTGTGTATTCTTGTCATCTCTTCTTAATATCTTCTGCTTCTGTTAGGTCCAGACCATTTCTGACCTTTATCGAGCCCATCTTTGCATGACATGGTCCCTTGGTATCTCTAATTTTCTTGAAGAGATCTCTAGTCTTTCCCATTCTGTTGTTTTCCTCTATTTCTTTGCATTGTTCACTGAAGGAAACTTTCTTATCTCTATTGCTATTCTCTAGAACTCTGCATTCAAATGCTTATAAGTTTCCTTTTCTCCTTTGCTTTTCACCACACTTCTTTTCACAGCTATTTGTAAGGCCTCCCCAGAGAGACATTTTGCTTTTTTGCATTTCTTTTCCATAGGGATGGTCTTGATCCCTGTCTCCTGTACAATGTCTCGAACCTCCATCCATAGTTCATCAGGCACGCTATCTATCAGATCTAGGCCCTTAAATCTATTTCTCACTTCCACTGTATAATCATAAGGGATTTGATTTAGGTCATACCTGAATGGTCTAGCGATTTTGCCTACTTTCCTCAATTTGAGTCTGAATTTGGCAAAAAGGAGTTCATGATCTGAGCCACAGTCAGCTCCTGGCCTTTATTTGTCGTCTGTATGGAGCTTCTCTATCTTTGGCTGCAAATAATATAATCAATCTGATTTCACTGTTGACCATCTGGTGATGTCCATGTGTAGAGGCTTCTCTTGTGTTGTTGGAAGAGGGTGTTTACTATGACCAGTGCATTTTCTTGGCACAAATCTATTAGTCTTTTCCCTGCTTCATTCCACATTCCAAGGCCA
>SJYW01017226.1:62920-107109 GCA_006410735.1 Raphicerus campestris
CTCAGACAACCGTTTTGCCTTTTTGCATTTTTTTTCCTTGGGGATGGTCTTGATCTCTACCTCCTGTACCATGTCATGAACCTCTGTCCATAGTTCTTTATCCAGTGTAAAACAGGACCTAAAGAAAGAGGAAGAAATGGTGTCAATGCAGAGGTGATTAAGTTAAGGCCATTGCTATAGAGTGATTATCCTGGTTATTGGTGTGAGCCCTAAATGCAGTCATGCCTACCCTCATAAGAAGAGGGAGATATGGACATAGACAGAAGAGGAGATGGTGCTATGAGGACAGAGGCGTAGATGGAGGGATGTGGCTCAAACCATGGAGAGCCAGCATCACTGGAAGCTGGAAGAGACAAGCGATGGGTTTCCCCCCAAGCTTCTGGAAGGAACACAGCTCAGCAAATACCTTGACTCCAGCGCAGTGACACTGATTTAGGACTCCTGGCTTCCAGAAATGTGAGAATAAGTTTCTACTGTTGTGAACTGCCATGTTTGGGGTAATATGTTATAGCAACCAAAGGAAACCGATAAAGCCCCAAGATTAAGAAATGACAGAAATCAAGTGCCAGTGCTCATCTTCAAAAAGGCTGCATCCAAAGAAGAGCAACCAGGGAGGTGCTGGGTATAAAACTTTAATGACTCAAAAGTCATACAGTTGATAAACTGAATTTATATCATTGTAATCCATCCTGAAGTTTGAGAACAAGAATAAAAATCAGCAATTACCTTGTGGAAAAGCTCTAGCATCCTGCTGCTGCTGCTAAGTCACTTCAGTCGTGTCTAACTTGGTGTGACCCCATAGACAGCAGCCCACCAGGCTCCCCCGTCCCTGGGATTCTCCAGGCAAGAACACTGGAGTGCTAAGTCTGCATATAAAGAGTAACTTGAGATATGGAGATATTATGAGACTTGTTCTCAATAAAACAGCTTAATCATGGGATTAGTGCTAGAATATAATTTTTCTTATCTCCCAATCCTCAAGGGTATTAAAACTGCAAAAAACAAGGCTAGGCATGTGTATGTATGTCTGTGTTCATGTGTGTGTGCATTGAGACATACTAAGATGAGGCATCATGTTCTCTCCTTCCGAATTGAAGTATTCACTCCTTGGGGACTGAGTATTGGCACCTCACAGGCCCATGTGCCTGCTCTGTATCTGACTAGTCTGTGTGATATACAAAGTCCTCCTTCCCTTGCCTCAAGGTAGGACAAGTCTGGACCATCCCAGCTTCAGGGCATTCCATGAAATTCCCCCAGGCTTTCTTGTGACCGTATCACAGTCCATATTTCCTTCCTATTTTTTCCCTGCTTTCTTCACTCCTCTGCAGGTGGTTGGTTCTTAAGAGAACTGCCTCACAGACTCTGTAGCCTAGTCTCCACTGCAGAGTCTGCCTCCCAGTGAACAGGAGCTGTGATGTCCCTGAAGGATGTGGGCAAGATATTAAATGCATTCTTCATGTCTTCAAGGGGTAGAACTCAGACCAGTGAGAAGATGTGCTGGGGAAGAACACCTAAGTTTAATATAATCAGGGATGTTCTGCCACTTGTATCTGTTTAAAACAGAGCAAGAGAACTTCTAAAGTTATGATCAATTGATAAATATCCATTTTGGACACTATCATCTGTCAAAAATATTTGACAAAAAATGCTGAATTGTACATTAGTGTCTTTCAGCACGGATTTATTGAACATCCACTGTTGGCCAGGGACTGCTTTAGGTGCTGGATGAGTAGCAGTCAATAAGAAAGACTCAGTTCCTGCTGAGATGGAGTTTATATTATAATGGAAGGAGACAGACAAGGAACACCTGATAAGGACATGCACGTTATAATTTCTGACAGTAAGTTTTATTACGAAAATAAAGATGTTCATGTAAGACAGTGGCAAATGGATAAGGGGAATGAGCTCTTCAGCCAAAGTGATATCTTAGTCCACTTGATCTGCAATCGCAAAATACCCAGGCTGATAAAAAGAAAGGATTTGGGTCATTTGTAATGATGTGGATGAGCCTAGAATCTGTCCAACAGAGTGAAGTAAGTGAGAAAGAGAAAAACAATTATCTTATATTAATTCATGTGTGTAGAATCTAGAAAAATGGTACTGATGAACATATTTGGAGGGCAGGAATAAAGACACAAACATTGAGAATGGACTTGTGGGCACAGGAGGGGAGAGGGTGAGTTGAACTAAGAGAGAAGCAGTGACGTGTACACACTACCATGTGTAAAAGAGATAGTGGGAAGCGGCTGTATAATGCAGAGAGGTCAGCTCAGTGTTCCAGAGAGGTGGGGTTGGAGGTGGGAGAGAGGATCAAGAGGGTGGGGATATATGAATAGTTATAGCTAATTCATGTTGTTGTATAGCAGAAACTAACACAATATTGTAAAACAATTTTCCCCCAACTAAAAAATTCCATAGGCTGTGTGGCTTATGAACTACAGAAATCTATCTCATAGTGTTGGAGGCTGGAAGTCCAAGATCATCCTGTTCCAAGCCAGCATGATCGGATGAAGACCATCTTTCTGGCTCACAGTGAGTGCTTTTTTGCTTTCCCTCACAGAGGGTAAAAAGGGGCTCAAAAGCTCTCTGGTGGGGAGGGGACTCTTTGACAAAAGCACTAATTCCATTCATGAAGGTTCCACCCTCATGACCTAAGCACCTTCCAAAAACCTCACCTGGAACTTAGGATTCCAACAACTGAATTTTGTGGGGACACAAACATTCAGACCTTAGCAGGTGGTCTTGGATTGCCTCTGAGGAGATTTGGAGAGAAATCTTAGTTATGAGCAATCCATACAAACATCTTATAGGAGAGCACCACTGGCAAGAGAAACACATTGAATACCTTGCAAAGGGACTGAACCTGATGCTAATTACTCAGACCCTTGCAACGTGAAGAGGGGCTTTTGTATTGTGAGGGCCTTCCTGAGGTGCAGGTATGGGGCTCACTGGGATGGGGGACAAATCATCCAGGGGGAATTGGCAGTGAAAGCAGAGGAGGCCAGCCTCACCCTCACTGCTTGGACTCCCCTCCTGAGTTTCCTTTCTATCCTCCATTGGCCACTCCCCAGATACCCTAGATTCCCCTATCACAGCAAAAACAACAGCCTGGAAATCTCACACTGAAATGTATCCCTCCCCAAGAAGCACTCCTATCTGTCCACTAATGATTCTACTTCCTGTTTGACTTGAGTTAATAGAATCCATCCTAAGGAGAGTTCTGTAAAGCCCACCACAATAGCTGCCTCTGGATCTGGGTCTCTGTACTCTGCCCTCTTTCTTGTTACGGTGGATGGACTCTCCTTTCTCTTAAAAAACACCTCCCCCTCCACTTGTTTGCTCTCTTCCACCCCAAACACAGACACATTAATTCTCCCCTCTCTCTCTTCTGTAGCAAGTGCTCTTGCTTTGCTCCTGTCCTCTTCCTTCAGCATCAAAAAGAGCTGTGATTTCCCCTATATTAAAATAGTTTCTTGTACCTATAATTTGAAAAGACACATGAGCCCCAAGGTTCATGGTAGCACTATTTACAATAGTTAAGACATGGAAGCAACCTAAATGTCCATTGACAGATGAATGGATAAAGAAAATGTACCATAAACACAATGGAATACTGCTGCTGCTGCTGCTAAGTCACTTCAGTCGTGTCCGACTCTGTGCGACCCCATAGATGGTAGCCCACCAGGCTCCCCCATCCCTGGAATTCTTCAGGCAAGAACACTGGAGTGGCTTGCCATTTCCTTCTCCAATGCATGAAAGTGAAAAGTGAAAGTGAAGTCGCTCAGTCGTGTCTGACTCTTCGCGACCCCGTGGATTGCAGCCTTCTAGGCTCCTCCATCGTCAGCCATAAAAAGTGAAATAATGCCGTTTGCAGTAAAATGGATGGACCCAGAGATTATCATTTGAATATATGATATAAATGAACTCAATTCCACAGATACAGTAAAGAAATTTATGGTTACCCAAGAGGAAAGGGGAGGAGAGATAAATTAAGAGTTTGGAATTAATATGTGTACATTACTATATAAAATACATAAGCAACAAGGACATACTGTATAGCACAATTATACCTACAATTTTGTAATAACCTATAAGGGAAATGAATCTGAAAAAGAATATACATTCTTTTGAGCCCATTTCTTTTGAAGATACTTCTCTGAATGCCTTTGCCTGAATATCTCCCTAAAAGTGTGGTCTATATTGTCTCTCTCCAGCCTCTCTTTTTTTATGCTCCCTTGAACAATGGAGGGGGCCACATCCCACCCCAAACACACAGACACCAACTTTACTTCTGGAAGCCAATGCTGCTCAGTTTGAATAGACAGTTTTTTAGTTCTACTCTTCTTTGACTTATCAGGAGCATCTGAAAAAGACTATTAACTTCTCTTCATTGAGATGCTTCTTCACTGAGCTTCCAGGACTTCGCATGGTCCTGGTTTCCTCTCTTCTCCCTGACAGTAGCCTTTTAGCTCTGGGTTTGCCCAAGAACTAGACTCTGGACTCCATCTTTTCTCTTAATATTTCATTTAAGCACATGACTTCAAATACCATCAATATGTAAACAACTTCTAAATACATTTTAATGCAGTTTTGCCACTGAAGTCCAACTGACTTTAGAACACGTAATAAGATTCTTAGAGTTAACTTTTCACGATTAAACTTCTATTTTTCCTACAACCTTCTCCACTGACATCTCAATGAAGTCATGCTTGACCCCTCCTTTCTTCTTCCATCCCACATTCCATGTAATGGCAAATCCTACCACATTGCCTTCAAAGTATATTTTCGGATCTGACCAATTCTCAGCATCTTCTATGCTCTTGTCCTGACCTGAGTTGCCATCTTCTTCCTGCTGGATGATTTCAGTAGGCTCTTTATCACTGAGTCTGTCCTTGCCCCATTGCTCCAACCAGTGGTCCTGTAAAAAAAAGTGAAGTCACATTACTGTTGGAGAAGTTCCTCCAAGATTTTCCATTTTGCCCAGTGCCAAGGCCAAAATGGTTATAATGTTGCATCTAAGTCTTAATATTCTAGTTCCTAGTTACATTTCACCAGGTCTTAGTTGTGGCATGTAGGATGTCTGGTTGAGCTGTTCGAACTCTTGGTTGTTGCACATGGGATCTAGTTCCTTGATCAGGGATTGAACCCAGGCCCCCCTGCATTGGGACTGTGGAGTCTTAGGCACTGGAACACCAGGGAAGTCCCCTGAATTGCATTTCTAACCCCATCGCCACATACTCGCTCTACTTACNCAACCAGTGGTCCTGTAAAAAAAAGTGAAGTCACATTACTGTTGGAGAAGTTCCTCCAAGATTTTCCATTTTGCCCAGTGTCAAGGCCAAAATGGTTATAATGTTGCATCTAAGTCTTAATATTCTAGTTCCTAGTTACATTTCACCAGGTCTTCGTTGTGGCATGTAGGATGTCTGGTTGAGCTGTTCAAACTCTTGGTTGTTGCACATGGGATCTAGTTCCTTGATCAGGGATTGAACCCAGGCCCCCCTGCATTGGGACTATGGAGTCTTAGGCACTGGAACACCAGGGAAGTCCCCTGAATTGCATTTCTAACCCCATCGCCACATACTCGCTCTACTTCTGTTGACTGAAAAAAATGCACAGCTTAAAAGTTGAGAGTTATGTTCTATTTGGCAGACTTGCTGAGGACTTGAGCCTAGAAGAGAGCCTTTCATATCTCTCTGAAGGACTGCTCTGAAGAGGTAAGGGAGAGGCCAGGACACATACGAGTTTTTGCAACAAAACCAAGTAGTCAGAGCATCGAAAGATTACTTTGAATTAAAGAAAGCCAGACAGCTCAGGTTAATAAATTTAACATTTTTCTAAGTATGGGAAGATGCAAGNTTAAAAGTTGAGAGTTATGTTCTATTTGGCAGACTTGCTGAGGACTTGAGCCTAGAAGAGAGCCTTTCATATCTCTCTGAGGGACTGCTCTGAAGAGGTAAGGGAGAGGCCAGGACACATAGGAGTTTTTGCAACAAAACCAAGTAGTCAGAACATCAAAAGATTACTTTGAATTAAAGAAAGCCAGGCAGCTTAGGTTAATAAATTTAACATTTTTCTAAGTATGGGAAGATGCAAGAGTCCTGGCTCATTGAAATCACTCCTTTGATCTGCACCTTGTCTATCTAGGGCCAGTATCCTGCTTTTCTCCATCCTGAGTCCCTTCAGGGCACCTGGCTGGGGACAGCTGCAGCGGCTGTTGGCTTGGAGGTGGACAGCCTGTTTGTCTCCAGCCTGAGTCCCTTCAGGGCTCTAGTGGCTGATGGCTTGATGGTTGCAGCATCCTTTGTTTACTGATATGGCAGGCGACATTTTTCATCCATATTACTCACTTTGATTCTGCCACACAAGCATTTTGCTGTTACTCAGACACGTTACCACATACCTGCTCAGGGCTTTGCACTTGCTGTTTTCACTGTCTAGAGCACGGTTTCCCAGATAGTGCTCATGTCACATTTCTCAGGCCATTAAGCAAATGCTACTTTCTCTGTAAAGAGTCGGACACGACTTACTGACTCAACAACAACTTTCTCTGTGGGGCCTTCTTGGACTGCTTTCCTTATTTATTTACTTACAATAATATGGCTAATACCTGTATGGCTTCTACTTTGTGCTAGGAACTGTCCCAAAGTATGGCACATATACTAACTCATCTAATCATCACACTAACCCTGTGAGTCAGTATTATTATTATCTCCATTTTACAAATCAGAGCACTGAGACGCGGGTTAGGTTGAATAATTTGCTGGAGGTAACAGAGCTGCAGTGTGAGAAATTCAGGATTCACGTAGAGCAGAGGAAATGCAATAGTCAGGGTGAAAGGCCTGTAAACGTGGGCTGCTTAATTTAAAATGCTACCCTGACACAAGCTACCAGCTCTACAATTCCTTGTGCCCCCCCGCCTTTTTTTTAAGTAACACTCATCACCATCTACCGAAACATATTTTTCAATTCATTTACTCATTCATCTTCTCTCACTGAATGATAGGTTCCACAAGGAAACATTTTTGTTATTTTTTTTTTTTTAACTGATACACCACTGCTACTTAAAATGGTACCTGGAACATAGTTAGGGCTCAGTAAGTATTGACTGAATGAATATAATACATAGTTTGGAATAAAGAGTTCAAGTGGTGATTCTGGAATAAACCACACACCTTGTCCAACTTCTTCCACCCCTACTCATCTCCTTCTTATCCTTTGTGATGAAAAAAATGCTAACCCCATTTTCAAAACATGAGTTGAATCCTGCCCTTTTGTTTATTCTTAGCATATTCTTAAGCAAATTGGTTCATCTTCCTGCCTATTTTACGTCATTCATTTATTAGAGAATATAATGCCAAGCTGACTGGGCTGTTTTGACAATCAAATAAGAAAAGAAAAGAAAGAAAGTGAAGGTGCTCAGTAGTGTCCGACTCTTTGAGACACCATGCACTGTAGCCTACCAGGCTCCCCCATTCCTAGGATTCTCCAGGCAAGAACACTAGAGTGGGTTGCCATTTCCTTCTCCAAGGCATGAAAGTGAAAAGTGAAAGTGAAGTCGCTCAGTTGTGTCCGACTCCTAGTGACCCCATGGACTGCAGCCTACCAGGCTTCTCTGCCCATGGGATTTTCCAGGCAAGAGTACTGGAGTGGGGTGCCATTGCCTTCTCCAATATCTTCCTGAGACAAACATTTGTCCATTTTAAATAAAGTACAAGGGCAGTATGCTTTGTCAATGACATTTTCCTGGGAAAGGAAAAAATCTACAGAGGGGACCTATAATAGTCACCACTCCTCTCTGTCCCATCTCTCCACCAATTGCAGCTGTGTTATTAGTCAAAATACAGAGATAGTACTGTGAATATGGCTTTGTTAATATAAAGAAAAAAACCAGATATAGAACAGAGAAACTAATATAAGCAGTGTTTTCTTATCCTTGTTTTCTAATATAATATTTTTTTTCTTTGCTAATCAGAATTTTGTCACCACATAGAATTTGCTATCAACTTTAAGTACTGATTCTCAAGTGAAAATGGTTTAGACATTAAAGTAGGGGCATACACTGCTAAGTCACTTCAGTCGTGTCCGACTCTGTGCAACTCCATAGACGGCAGCCCACCAGGCTCCCCCGTCCCTGGGATTCTCCAGGCAAGAACGCTGGAGTGGGTTGCCATTTCCTTCTCCAATGCATGAAAGTGAAGTCGCTCAGTCGTGTCCGACTCCTAGCGACCCCGTGGACTGCAGCCTACCAGACTCCTCCGTCCATGGGGTTTGCCAGGCAAGAGTACTGGAGTGGGGTGCCATTGCCTTCTCCCTCCAATAGCATACATACTCTAAAAGCTCCCTTCTTAACATAAAACAAGTAACCCTTGTGAACTCCACATTCCTCTTCAGTTACCATCCAGTTCTTCATTGCGTGTCCCAATAACATTCCCTACTGAATGTTTACATGTATTCATTACAGTCCAGCTTCCAAGGGGACTGTTTACTAAAATGACTTCTGGCCAAAGGCACTGGTTTTCACCTTAACCTTTCGGAAGTGTTCCTCCACTAGAGTTGAGCAATCTCTTGTCTTAGCCTGAGCACTGCATACTACTGCTCTGTTTACAGAAGAAGTATTCAGTGTTAATATTTCTTCTCCTACAAATAAGATTACCTATTTATTCCTAAAGTTGACTAAAATAAAAATAAAGAAAAAAGAGATATGTCTATAAGAACAAAGAAATTGTAAAGAAGAAAAGTAGATGAGAGTTCTAGATAATAACTGTTTTTAAATTAGAGAAAACCAACAAATGCAAATTAATTTCCACCAAAGAACTCTGAATAGATTTTAAATGAGAGGCACCAGATAAGTCTGGAGCTGGAGGGCATGGATAACACTGAGAAAGAATGTTGGTTCAAGTCTTTAAGGAATAGTTGAACTTTCCTTGCTAGAGTGGTTAGCTGCGATTTTTGTACAAAGTAGAGTGGACAAATATTGTTCATTAATTGAAATGACACAGCATTTTAGTAAATTTTCACAAACATTTGAAAAAACCCTTTTTAAACCAAAGACAAAATGACATTTGGTTAAAGGTTCACTGGGGTTTATTACATTTGATGTCTGAGCTCTAATGATGGGAAAGATCGGAGGACAGAGGAGAAACATTGGTATTGGTAAAGTTGTGTGATAGGTCCATAAATTCATTTTTACTATTATCTTTACTTTTTCATTTATTTGAATTTTTCCATGATAAAAAGAAACATCTTAAGCAGTTACAGAAAATCTCAGATGTTGGCAAACTCTACTTATTGTTGTGCCTCTTCTTCTCAGAAACTTACCTGAATTTTGGGCGTAGTTGAGAGGCCCATTAAAGAGAACAGCTAGTTTATTCTGTCTGGTGCTATTGTTTCTCACGAATCAATATTTCTCTTCCATTGTGAGGCTTAATATATCTCACATGTGGTTTAACACAGAGGCACTTGCGGCTACCCCTGAGTGGAGGGTGGTTACTGAATGATTGAAAGAACAATTGAAATAAACGTGAGTCAAGGAACAGAAGAGAACAAAAAAGCGACATCTCCCTGCAAGTGATAGAGTGCTCTTATTAGAGGCTATATGAAGATTACAAATTATCTTTGGATGTTATGTCTGTTCACTTCAGAATTGTGAATGGCCTTTCACTTCTTAAGATATACAGATGTTATTCATCATTACCCACCTGAGTCTTTAGAGAACTGAAATCTGTACTTCACACATCAAATTGCATTTAGTAAGAAGCATAAGTATTTCAAGGTTAGGGTATGCATCTTGCTTCTTTAGAAAATTACATAATAAAGGAAACTTAATAAGGGTAGGAATGAGAGAGACAGGCATCAAGCAAGAAAGACAAAAGACGGATGGAAGTGAGATGGTGGGAAAGGGAAGGAAATGACATATTTTTCTTTCAAGTCTGTGCCTTGCTCTTATTTGAGAACAGTCATCTGATTCATGCTTATACTCTGTGTCTGATTTATTACCAATTTCATCATGAGTGCCCAGCTCCATTGGCTCTTGCCCATTTGTCTCCAAGGTAGTGAAACCACCGTCCACACAATAACTGTACCAGTTGACCCTGTTAACACTTTTAACTCTCAACTTAAACGTCTCCTTTTGCTAGTTATTTTTAGATTTATTGTTGTATGGGATGTGTATGTTGTATAGCAATATGATACCTATGGAATGTTCTGCACTGTGTAAATCAATCACCGTAATAGCATCTCTGGGTGAAACTAGGGGCAGAGAGGACAGGATGAAATGGGACGGAGAATGGAATAGAGGAAATGGGCAGCAAAGAGTGACAGAAAGGGGGGAGGGAGGGATATGGCTGGAAAAAAGTACTAGGAATTAGGAACAGTGAGTGTTAAGGGAGACAAGAGAGCGAAGAAATGAGAGAGCCAACTAAAGATGAAGATTTAAGGATGACTAGACACAAAAGCAAAATTAAGAGAGAAAATCATCCTAAAGAGCTAAGGAGATTCAGAAAATAAACTCAGTAAGTGCATTGGTAAATAACTACCTGGGATTTAAGAAGAAAATATTAAATCTTGCTTATCCACAGGATAATATAAATGCATCTCAATAAACAAATTCTTTATTGATATCCTAAAGACAGGCACCACAAATCATAGAAAACTTTATTTGGGGAAGTAGAGTCTTTTAGTTCCCCAGGAGCTGGTAAAAATGGTTAGAATTAAAAATGGAATAAATAAAATAGTGATCAAATGCCCTGGTGAAGAAATACAAAATTGAACAGATTTTGAAGCTTTAATTGGGACAAATAAAATGCAGTTCTCAAAATGAAGTCTTGGATAAAAAAGCTTTCCTGAATTTTCACTATCAATTAGTTAAACGTTGGACCATGCTGTCTTTTTTTCTTATTATTTATAAGTGATGGGAAAACTTTACGTATGTGGTACCCACTTCTCTGTGTATTTGATATCCTCTCTAAGCATTCCTTATCTCTAGTACGTCTCCTATTGAGTTAATAATGAGAAAAGATTTTGACTGCTCCCTCCCCCACCCACCAATATCTTGTTGTAGAGCATGCTATGCAGTGATACACTGCCAAGACCTCTATGATGGTTTATTTTATCTCTTCAGAATAACTTGATTTTAAAAGAGCTATAATTAAAGTTTAGCCTTAATTATAGAATAATCTAATAATCTTGCTTTGTCATTTTCTTCTTGAGACATTCAACATTTCTAAGTGTGCTTGACTACTAAACTTTCATGCTTGGTTTTAGGCAGAATTATAGTAATTGTTTGGGAATTTTTAATTGAATGAATAATAATAGAGGTGAAGGCTCTTTAGCTAATTTCCCTGAGAGTTCACTTGCTACTAAATAAGCATGAAAGATACTTTCTCTTTCCATTATATTTTTATGTGAATAATTATACCACTTAAAGTTTAAATAGGCTTCAAGAGCTAAACATAACATCTTAACATGAAAGTCAAAAAGAGCATTTTTCCTTGTCATTAACTTTATTTTAAATGTGTGCCTTACTAATCTCTAAATGAATTACTTTGTTTTGAATTCACATTTAAAAATCAAATGAGATTACAAATGTAATGTTTAAAATTATGGATATATGGCTATGGATATTTGAGATAAAATAACTATGGTTGATCCACATTGAAAGGTGAGTTAAATAGTATGCTAATAATCCTTTGATCTAAGAATGATTAAATTGAGTTTTGGTTATGCTTATCCCTTATTCTCCTCAATAACGTAATCCCCCATAGGGGAAAAAAAATAGAAATAGAATTGAAACTATATTCTTAGTTTTTTTCAGATATTTTTAACCAAAAATATAGGTTAAAGATAAATTTCTTTAATTATTGCTGTGCTTCAAAGAAGAAGTGATTTTTTAAAAGCCAAAATTATTCATAAAGTTGACCTGTTTTTGTCCTCAAGCCAGATTTTACTGAAAAATTGTTGTGAGATTATTTTATTTGTTGAGATACAAATTACAAAAATGAGCCTTGACTTTTTCAAAGTTTAGTTGTATTAAACAACTTCCTGTAAGACAAGTTTCAGCAGATCAGCATAAAATTTTCTTAATTTCATTACAGTCTGTAAATTAAAATTAATGAGTCTGACACCCACAATTAACAATGAAAAATGCAGATTGTTATAATTACTTAAGCAATAACATTGCTTTACATAGAAGACTTAAGGTGCTCCACAAATTATTTACAAGTGTTACATAAAACACAAAAAATGACAATTTCAATTTATTTTGTCAATGCAAAAAACCAAAATCCTTACTAAAACCTTTCTCGTTTGGGAATCTCTCTCCATGCATAATTAAGCAAATTTGATTGCAATTAAGCCTGGCTTCTACAGTAGAGTTTTAATTAATGCAAATCTGGCATCCACATCTATAAGATTAATTTTAGTGAATTAAAAGAAAACAACAAAGCAGATTTGAAAGTGCAGTTGTATTGTTGAAAGGACAGAATTTAAAAGCTGGTTATTTTTCAGCCTTCCATGTGTATAGCCTTTGACTTAGACTTAAAAGTGTGGATATTTTATTCAGATTTGTTGTTTTGTTTTTAAATGCCTTATTAAGCAAGACCATCAAAAGTACACAAAGCCACTTCAGAAAGACATCTTAAAATTCAATATACATTGGGAGCAGGGTCTACTCACATATATATAGGTGTATATGAGTGTGTATACCTGTATAAATATGGTTATATACACACACACTCATACACATACTCTCTAGTACCTTTGCAGAATTAGATATGAAACTTGCCCACAAATACACATAGATTTTGTTTTACATGTTTTCAAAGTAGGTTTAATGTTTATATCTCAAGCTTTAGAATACTGATAGAAGTATTATAATTGAGACCATATTGTCTTTAATAAAAATGTTTAAAAGGTGGAATGTCAGCTAAAGCATACAAATCAGTTATATTAGCATGTGCATATTTATTGTTAATACCATTCGATGCAATTTTATTTAGTTTTCAAAAGAAATTTCCTCACTCCTTATGTTCTGTTTGAACATAAAGATACAGACATTGTTGAAGACCTATTAAAATAACTGTGTCCTAAATATATGACATGATTTGGAGACAAACTTAGATTTTGATTTTTTAAAGTCCCTGATTACTTAGGAAAAAATCACTTGTTTGGCAAAGATATTGCTATTAGCAGTAGGATTTCTTTATATCCAAAGCTTTAACCTCTTTTCTCATTGGATGAATTTCTCATTGGATGGATTGATGAGATGTTTGTTAAATGTGGCAGTGTTTCTACCTCCATTTGGCAAAGCCCTAATACCATGGTGTCAGGTAAAGTGGAATAGCACAGAACTTGGAAAGGAGCAGGGGGACCACCAGTTTCATAAGCCTCAGCCAGCAGCCAAAGCCATGGTAGCTTAGCTGGTAAAGAATCTGCCTACAATGCAGGAGACCCCGGTTAGATTCCAGGGTCAGGAAGATACCCTGGAGAAGGGATAGGCTACCCACTCCAATATTCTTGGACTTCCCTGGTGCTGCTGCTGCTAAGTCACTTCAGTCGTGTCCAACTCTGTGCGACCCCAGAGACGGCAGCCCACCAGGTCCCTGCTCCCTGGGATTCTCCAGGCAAGAACACTAGAGTGGGTTCCATTTCCTTCTCCAGTGCGTGACAGTGAAAAATGGAAGTGAAGTCGTTAAGTCATGTTGACTCTTAGCGATCCCATGGACTGCAGCCTACCAGGCTCCTCTGTCCATGGGATTTTCCAGGCAAGAGTACTGGAGTGGGTTGCCGTTACCGTCTCCGGTGGCTCACTGGTAAAGAATCCGCCCACAATGTGGGAGACCTGGGTTGGGAATATCCCCTGGAGAAGGGAAAGGCTACCCATTCCACTATTCTGCCCTGGAGAATTCCATGGACTGTTAGTCCATGGGGTCTCAAAGAGTTGGACAGGACTGAGCAACTTTGATTTTCTTTCTTTTTTGTTTCAGCCAGCAGCCACTTCAAACATATGAAAGTATTGAAGCTGGAAAGTAGAGAGTTTNAGACCTGGGTTGGGAATATCCCCTGGAGAAGGGAAAGGCTACCCACTCCACTATTCTGCCCTGGAGAATTCCATGGACTGTTAGTCCATGGGGTCTCAAAGAGTTGGACAGGACTGAGCAACTTTCATTTTCTTTCTTTTTTGTTTCAGCCAGCAGCCACTTCAAACATATGAAAGTATTGAAGCTGGAAAGTAGAGAGTATACTAACTTTGGAAAATGTTGAACTGGTGTGGCATTTTCTCCATTTTCTTATCCCCATCATGGATAAGGAAGGGCTTCTTCTCCCTTATCCCCAGTCTTGTGGGAAGCAGGGCTTTGAGAAGATATTTGGAGAGATTGATAATGATGCTGATGTTGGATGCTGGCGACCCTGTTAAAACCTCAAAGGCAAGAGGCTGTCATGGAAAGCTGAGGCTGCTAAGTAGAGAGAGACTGGGCTGGACTGAGGGCTAATTTCAGCAAACATGTTGCCAAGAGAGCTACCAGGAAGCTTCCACACATGGGAAATACACAAAGAAGAAGAAAGAGTTAAGTTAGTCCATTTGTAGAGTCTAGTGAGCATGGGCTTTAACACTCTCCAATTTCAGAAGAATGCATTGTCTGTTTACCAGGTCAAGTAAAAGCTTTGTTCCTGCCTTTCGTGCTTTGCCTTTCCCTTTTCTACTTTTCACCAGCTTAGAAAATCTAGACGCATAGTGGGGAGAAAGGAACACAAGGGGTGTGAGTAGAAGCTTAGTAAATAAAAAAGAAGTCATCCACCTTCTTTGCTGCAGGCCTAAGACTGGGGGAGGTTTGGACTTTAGGTGGGGTTTGACGTTTTAATGATTACACAGACTGTGCATATTGGATATTCAATAGTTATACGAATAAGGTAATTTTGACAGATCAAGAGCAAGTCAAAATAAGTAAAATTGAAACAGCAAATAATTATTGAGCACTTACGTGCTATTCTGATTTCAGTCTAAATGATGTCAAATCTATATTGTCTTTTAATAGATTTCTGTGAATTTATTCTTAACAAAAGGCTTTAGATTATAAATAATTATGGATTCATAGGAAGTTATAAAATGTAGTATGGCTAGATCCCAGGTACCGTTAATCGTATTTCTCCTAATGATAACATCTTACAAAACTATAGTGTAATATCAAAGCTGGGACTTTCCTGATGGCTCAGTGGTTAAGAATCTGCCTGACGATGCAGGAGACATAGGTTAGATCCCTGGATCAGAAAGATTCCCTGGAGAAGGAACTGACAGCCCACTGCAATATTCTTGCCTGGGAAAATCCCATGGACAGAAGAGCTTCATGGGCTACAGTCCATGGGGTTAAAAAGAGTCAGACACGACTTAGTGACTAAACAATAATATCAAAGCTGGGAAAGTGACATTGGTACAATCTACAGAACTTAGAATTTGTCAAACTTATTTGTCTTTTAATGTTTCTCATATCTTCCGTGCTTTAGTATAGACACCATCTACTCAAGTGAACAATTTTTAATTTATGGGCTGCATATCTACTGTGGCTTTTTGAAATTAGAGTACACAGGACATTCACAGTCTAGAAGGAGGTGGTGGTGGTGGTTTAGTCGCTAAGTCGTGTCTGACTCTTGTGAGCCCACGGACTGTAGCCTGTCACGCTCCTCTGTCCGTNGTGGCTTTTTGAAATTAGAGTACACAGGACATTCACAGTCTAGAAGGAGGTGGTGGTGGTGGTTTAGTCGCTAAGTCGTGTCTGACTCTTGTGAGCCCACGGACTGTAGCCTGTCAGGCTCCTCTGTCCGTGGGATTCTCCAGGCAAGTATACTGGAGTGGGTTGCCATTTCCTTCTCCAGGGGATCTTTCCGACCCAGAAATCAAACCTGGGTCTATATACCATTGTTTTATATGACACTAAGAAATAAATCATAGGAAATCCCCTGGCAGTCCAATGGTTAGGATTCCAGCTGAGGGCACAGGTTCAATTCCTGGTTCAGGAACTAAGATCCCACAGACTGTACAGTGTGGCCCTCACTCCCTCCCCCCCAAAAAAGAGAGAAGAAAATTATGTCAAATAATATTTTTGTCAGTATAATACTGATTTCAGAGATAGTAAATATAGGAAAAGTGCATTTTGAAATTGACAATANGACTGTACAGTGTGGCCCTCACTCCCTCCCCCGCAAAAAAGAGAGAAGAAAATTATGTCAAATAATATTTTTGTCATTATAAGATAATACTGATTTCAGAGATAGTAAATATAGAAAAAGCACATTTTGAAATTGACAATATATAGTATAGTAAATACTATAATAGCCCCAGTTAAATAACTAATGGAGAAATTTATTTCCTGGGGTAGGAAACTGAACAGTTGAGGTGTGGCTAGGAGTAAAGCACAGAGATAATAGGTCATAAGAATAAGAATTTAAACGACAATAGGTGCTTGCCAGATGGTGAAAAGTATGAAGGATATTCCAGGCAGAAGAATAGCCCCTGAAGTGTGGGCCCATGAAAAGGGTCAGGACATTCTTCAATCATATGTAGTGGGTACTCAGGAGTATGCAAGGAGGGACAGACAAGGGGTTAGGAATGAGGCTAGAAACGAGGCTAGAATTAGTTGGTCAAAAGCTACAAACAATGCTCTAAATGGAATGGACTTAAGATATGTATTCACTGGGGAGCATTTAAGCAGGAGAGAGGCATAATCTATGTTTTAGAAAAGTCTTACAATGACCTAAGGATGCATTATAGGGGAAAAATTAGAAAAAGGAGCAATATTCCCAAATGGTATTAGGTCTACAAAATTAATTACCCAAAGAATTTTGATTAGACTTAGCTTTCTCTTCCTTGAGGAAAAAAAAAAAGCTTAAATATTAAAAAAATTTTATGTGGACCATTTTAAAAGTCTTTATTAAATCTGTTACAATATTGTTTCTGGTTTTGGTTTTTTTTTTGGCTGTGAGTCATGTAGGATCTTAGTTCCCTAAACAGGGATTGAACCTGTGCCCCCAAATTGAAAGGTGAAGTCTTAACCACTGGATTACCAGGGAAGTCCCTAAGATATCTCTCATAATTAATACATGTGTGTGTCTGTGTGTGAGTCGCTCGATCATATCTGACTCTTTGCGACCCCAGGGACTGTAGCTTGCCAGGCTCCTTTATCCTTGGAATTCTCCAGGAAAGAGTACTAGAGTGGGTAGCTATTCCCTTATCCAGGGGATCTTCCCCATTCAGGGATCAAACCCATGTCTCCAACATAATTATGTCGAAATGAATATCCTCCCTAACCTAACCTCTCATTATTAGAGATGTCTTTCTTTCAGGTCCTAGAGCATATTATTTAATTGTGGTTCTAAAATGCTTTTTCAGTCTAACTCATTTTAGGTTCTTTTTCCTTCTACATTCCACGTAGATGATAAGTCTCTTGGTAGTAGGGGACCAGTCACCACTACACCTGTGGAGAGGCACAGGGCAGAGGAAATAAAGGAGGAAAACTGGAGTTCTGCAGCAGGGCAGACAGAAGAAAATGGTCATTTGATATAGGTGGTCGGAAATAGATTAGAAAGAAATAGATGTCTGAAGATGCCTAGGAAGTGAAGATAGTCTATGAGGGTATGAGGGACAGACAGGGTTCTAGAAGTATTTGTCTTTGGCAAGAACAGCTGTGTGCAAAGCTAATTTTTACTGATCCAAGGAAAACTGGAAATGGAGAAGTCTGGGGGATAAAGCTGATGTGGGCATGTCATATTTAACATTACTTTAAGAACACAATTGGCTATATCATATGTGGGGTCCTTGTTTAAATTTCAGGACAGATGATATGGGGTGGGAGGTGGGAGGAGGATTCACGATTGGGAGCTCGTATACACCCATGGAAGATTCATGTCAATGTATGGCAAAACCAATACAGTATTGTAAAGTAGAATAAAGTAAAAATAAAATTAAAAAAAATTTTTCAGGACAAAGACAGCAGAATAAAACAAGCATAAGAGCCTTGTGACTGCACAGGTTACAGGTAATGCCTGTCCTAAGTAATGCCTGAAAAACTGGTCCTGAGATCTTCAAACAAGATCTTAATTAAGTAGGTGGTTTTATATATGAGTTTAGATGACTGCTCTGAGCTAAAAGAAGAAAAAAAAAAAACACAGAAGTCAAAAGATTCTTGAAAGTAAGTAAAAGTAAGTAATGACTGAATCCATTTTGGGAGAGAATATAAAGTAAAAAGTGAAACTTGACATTTAAAAATGGATAAAAGGAGAAACTATGGGGAAAAAAAGTAAAAGAATGGACAGAGATGTGAAAGAACATTTGCCTCTCCTTGTTGTAGTTTTCATGTTACGTTATAGTTGCCCTGCATTTCTTCTGACTCCAATCACAGTGCAAACTGCTTTCTTTTCTTTTTAAAATCTTTTCATACTGACATTGGAGCAGAGGCTTTCATAAATTACTAAGTTAAAGGTAACCTGAAAACATTTTAAATGACCAATCTATTTTATTATGGAGATTAAGAAAAATAGAAAGCCTCTCTCCTGCATGTTGATGTACTCAAGAAATTAATGGAAGGTCTTGGAAATCAGCTGGAGACACTGATGGAGAAATAATGAAATGAGACAAGGGAGGATCCTCTAAGGTCTCAGGGATCATGATTTGAGGAGCATGATGAACTCATCACCAATTGAAATCTAATTTTAAAAATAGAGAAGACTATGTCCAAACTCTTTGATGGACCTTTTTCTTACAGGTTTATATTATTTTATGTTCACACAGTTCTTTATTTTTGTAGATTTGAGAAAAATTTAAAGGGACTCTTGAGAGTTCCTTGGACAGCAAGGAGATCCAACCAGTCCATGATGCTGAAGCTGAAACTTCAATACTTTGGTCACTTGATGTGAAGAACTGACTCACTTGAAAAGACTCTTATGCTGGGAAAGATTGAAGGTGGGAGGAGAAGGGAACGACAGAGAATGAGATGGTTGGGTGGCATCACCTACTCGATGGACATGAGTTGAGTAAGCTACAGGAATTGGTGAAGGAGAGGGAAGTTTGGCGTGCTGCAGTCCATGGGGTTGTAAAGAGTTGGACATGACTGAGCAACTGCACTGCATTGAACTGGAGAAAATTTTAGCCTGAGAATTAGTGATTTCATACCATAATATATCTAACTATTTCATAAAACTGAAAAAGAACCCTAGTTGAATAATGGATAATATATATTTTTTACAGTGGACTAATTTATATTCATTATTCTATGTTATTCTCAAGTCAGCTTTATAAGGTAAATTGTATTATCTCTGTTTTACAGATAAGGCAACTAAAACATAGGAAGGTTAAGTATCTTGTCCAAGACTTGCTAGTAAATGATGAAGACAATAGTTAGATGAAGTTATAGAATCTAAAGCTTTCTGAATTCAAAGATGATGCTATTAAGTTGTACCAGACCAGTAACTGACTACCATAACTATTCAGTTTGTATATTACATAACACAAAGATCAGATAGACTGTACTTCAGTTTGCTGCATGGTTATTACTTTCTTCAAAAAGGTAAAAGTGTGATGCATTCCGTCTTTAAGTGGTAAACTTTATTCTGGCCACTACCAGATTACTCTTCTATCAGTTTGTTAACTATTTCTTCAACAACCATCTCTCTTCAACAAATTGGAAGGTTAGCTCTCCTTGTTACTTAAACAACAGAAAAATTTTAGGGGGTATTATTCCACTTACTGATTACTCTTACTGCCTTTTTCTCTGCCTCATTTCCCTGAGAAAATATTTAAGATCAAATTAAAGCTATTTGCAGCATCCATCCACCTGTCATTATTTGAACACACTGATGAATACTTTCCAAGTGAAGAGATAAGGCTGATTTCTTAAGGAATGATGAGATGTAGAGAAACTGAAATTATGACATGACTTTGTTGGCTCTGATGAACCAGGACATTCAGCTAACTTTTTAAAGGATCCTTCTCCCCGCTCTGCTCAGAAGTTTTAAAAGAAAAGGAAAATTAGCCCAAACTTTTAAAGGTTAGAATGCAACAGAATGAAACAAAAGGAACTAAATAAATAAATAAATTCTATTAACTCAAGACTGCTATGGAATAATAATAACAATAACAATAGCAATAATCGTAATAATAACAGTGCAAATGATTATACGGTACCCTGTTCACTGTTCAGTTTAGTTCAGTCACTCAGTCGTGTCTGACTCTTTGCGATCCCATGAACTGAAGCACGCCAGACCTCCCTGTCCATCACCATCTCCCGGAGTTCATTCAGACTCACGTCGATCAAGTCTGTGATGCCATCCAGCCATCTCATCCTCGGTTGTCCCCTTCTCCTCCTGCCTCCAATCCCTCCCAGCATCAGAGTCTTTTCCAATGAGTCAACTCTTTGCAGGAGGTGGCCAAAGTACTGGAGTTTCAGCTTTAGCAAGATTCATCCAAAGAAATCCTAGGGCTGATTTCCTTCAGAATAGACTGGTTGGATCTCCTTGCAGTCCAAGGGACTCTCAAGAGTCTTTTCCAACACCACAGTTCAAAAGCATCATTTCTTCGGCGCTCAGCCTTCTTCACAGTCCAACTCTCACATCCATGCACGACCACAGGTAAAACCATAGCCTTGACTAGATGGACCTTAGACGGCAAAGTAATGTCTCTGCTTTTGAATATACTATCTAGCTTAGTCATAACTTTCTTTCCAAGGAGTAAGCGTCTTTTAATTTCATGGCTGCAGTCACCATCTCCAGGGATTCTGGAGCCCCCCAAAATAAAGTCTGACACTGTTTCCACTGTTTCCCCATCTACTTGCCATTGAGTGATGGAACCAGATGCTATGATCTTCGTTTTCTGAATGTTGAGCTTTAAGCCAACTTTTTCGCTCTCCTCTTTCACTTTCATCAAGAGGCTTTTTAGTTCCTCTTCACTTTAGGCCATAAGGGTGGTATCATCTGCATATCTGAGGTTATTGATATTTCTNATAAGTACTTTTCCTTCTATGTTATACCAACATGAAAGGCCCTTCATATACCCATAAAGGGCCAGCTTCATGGGTTTGCAGCCTAGGCAACTTCACAGTAACCTGCGCTTAGAGAAACCTTGGTTTTAATGCTGAGATGTTGCTGTTGTAAAATTCTGAATAATTTTTAAATAGGAAGCCCAGCACTTTCATTTTGCAGTTGGCCGTATCGTGCTCAGCATTCTGGGTTGCAAACTGAAACAGAAGGAATTTTTCAGAAGGATAGTTTTGGCTAATGGTCAGTGGCAAACCTCAAGAAATAGTCTTGAAAGATGCTAGGGANCATTTTGCAGTTGGCCGTATCGTGCTCAGCATTCTGGGTTGCAAACTGAAACAGAAGGAATTTTTCAGAAGGATAGTTTTGGCTAATGGTCAGTGGCAAACCTCAAGAAATAGTCTTGAAAGATGCTAGGGACTACTGGACTTCAAACCCCAGTCCTGGTGGCTTAGATGTAAAGATTCTGCCTGCAATGGAGGAGACCTGGGTTCAACCCCTGGGCTTGGAAGATTCCCCTGGAGAAGGATATGGCAACCCACTAAAATTTACTTGCCTCGAGAATCTCATGGACAGAGGAGCCTGGCGGGCTACAGTCCATGGGGTCTCAAGTGACCAACACTTCCACTTTCTTTTTCAAACCCCAGTCCAGATTCCACCCCAGGGAATGAATGGTCAGACATTGCTGCTGCCCCGTTGCTCAAAACAGGGTACCACTGCCGTTGCCGCTAGGGGAGGAATTTAAACAGCTCCTGCTTCTGTTTGCCACTCACTCCCAGGTTCGTACTCCTGGTTGGGAAACTCTGGTTTGCCAAGCATAGTTTATCATTTCTGACCCAGCAAGGAGAAAATATATGCTTCTGCATCTTCTGTATTGAAAATGGACTCTACCAACTACTAGGCCCTACAGAGTGATCCATTTCCCAGTATCAATGAACAAGAGATGGTTCACATTC
Source organism: Raphicerus campestris (assembly GCA_006410735.1). Lineage (NCBI taxonomy): Eukaryota > Metazoa > Chordata > Mammalia > Artiodactyla > Bovidae > Raphicerus > Raphicerus campestris. The sequence continues at coordinate 84,898 of SJYW01017226.1, forward strand.
TGCACAGTCAAAGCTCAATGAAAGAGCGGGACAGGTGTCCATCTTAGCTGACTTCTAAGATTCTGCACTTTTGAGTTCTCTAAACATCTGACCAGTCTCTCTGCTTGTTCTTTCATGGTGCTACCCCCAGAACATGCTCCTTATTCTTGATTCTTGCTGACATATGTTTCTGGGTGAACTCTTTTTTTAAGTGGCTGATGATGCTGAATGCCTCTGAAACCAAACATATTTCTCTCCCATGCTCTCAACCTCCCTTAGAACATTTCTATGTAATATGATTGAAATTAGGAATCACTCTTTTAATATCATAATTCAAATAAGCTTAATTCAGTTACATGATAGAGTGAAACCATAGGGAGTAGTTATGTTCCTGAAAACAGAACTCTTCTGTTTTCTAGTGTTATGTGTGTGTGTGTGTGTGTGTGTGTGTGTGTGTGTGTGCGCGCGCGCACGTTCAGTCCTGTCCTACTCTTTGCGACGCCATGGACAGTAGCCCATCAGACTCCTCTATGCGTGGAATTTTCCAGGCAAGGATACCGGGTTGCCATTTCTTACTCCAGGGGATCGTCCCGACCCAGGGATCAAACCCGAGTCTCTTGCATCTCTTGCATTGGCAGCGGATTCCACTAGTGCTACCTGGGAAACCCAATCTAATGCTATTACAAATAAATATCTTTATTATTATTAATCTAAGGAATGGAATTTAAATAGGAGACTAATTGGGAATATCTAATTTTGATATACCTCCAGGGTGATTTTATAGGAGAAATACAATCATTTTAATTATTCATCTGGGATTTTGTGTTTGAATATTTGTTCTGGATCCATATAATGCAGGATATTATATTTCTTCTGAAATTATTATAGAATTTCTTTCAGTTCTTTTCACATTGACTACATAATTATTGAGCCTTTGATAAAGTCCTTTTAATTTGCACATTATTAAGAAATCCAAGCACTGTCAGGTTCAAAAGGAGAGCAAGGCAGGTTTGAATAAACTTTACATAAGTCAAGGAGTGTGGCCATTCTGCTTTAATTTCACCATTTTTCAGGATCATAATACATTTTACCGGGGCCTCTCTTAAGGCTCTGTCTTGTCATCTTTCTAAAAACTACATGAAAAAAGGAAGACAGATGAGGCTGGAAGCAGAGGACAATAAAGAAGGATAAAATACACCAAAGTGAAGGTGTCGTCCCAGTTTTTTACTCACTTCTCTCACCTTGTCTTTCTTAGCTCCTGAAGCATGAGCCATGAGCAGAAAAGGTGATGAGGTCTTAGCACATCACATACTAACAAGTATTCTTTTACTCGACTTTTCTCCAAGCTTTTATTAAAGTGAATGTATCCTGTAGCGCATTTTCCCCAAATTTTCTCATTATTTAAAATTTAATTTTAATATAACCTCCCAAATTCAATATTTTTATTGCTCCCTACGACACAATTTTTAGTAATACTAGCAACGNCTACATAATTATTGAGCCTTTGATAAAGTCCTTTTAATTTGCACATTATTAAGAAATCCAAGCACTGTCAGGTTCAAAAGGAGAGCAAGGCAGGTTTGAATAAACTTTACATAAGTCAAGGAGTGTGGCCATTCTGCTTTAATTTCACCATTTTTCAGGATCATAATACATTTTACCGGGGCCTCTCTTAAGGCTCTGTCTTGTCATCTTTCTAAAAACTACATGAAAAAAGGAAGACAGATGAGGCTGGAAGCAGAGGACAATAAAGAAGGATAAAATACACCAAAGTGAAGGTGTCGTCCCAGTTTTTTACTCACTTCTCTCACCTTGTCTTTCTTAGCTCCTGAAGCATGAGCCATGAGCAGAAAAGGTGATGAGGTCTTAGCACATCACATACTAACAAGTATTCTTTTACTCGACTTTTCTCCAAGCTTTTATTAAAGTGAATGTATCCTGTAGCGCATTTTCCCCAAATTTTCTCATTATTTAAAATTTAATTTTAATATAACCTCCCAAATTCAATATTTTTATTGCTCCCTACGACACAATTTTTAGTAATACTAGCAACGATTTTAAATGCCTCTTTGTGAACAGCTTTTACTTCCATGGTGTGTGTTTTAATCTATTCACAGGTGTTTATTTAAAAACATCACCCATGAATACTTTATGTTTCATGCAGCATTTTAGATATTAAATCAGTATTTAAGATATTGCAGGGAGTTCCATTACTCTAGGAATAATTGAATAGAATATGGCCGAGCATACAGACTCTAACTGTTATGGGAGATAGCAACTAGAAGAGCATTTAAAACAGAAAGACGCATCAGGCACATAACATGAAGTCTCAAATTTCTGATTTTAAACACATTTCTTTACTTCAGTTATGTGCTTCTCTTTTCCAGGGTAACTCCAAAACAGAGCGTTGCAGTGAGAAGAAATGAGAGTGAGAGAACTCAGCTACAGTGTGCTAAGCTCTTCAGTCGTGTCTGACTCTTTGTGATCTCATGGATTTTAGCCCTCCAGATTCTTCTGTCCATGGGATTCTCCAGGCAAGAATACTGAAGTGGGTTGCCATTTCTGTCTCGGTTACAATGTTACTCTTTAACTGGAACATGTGTGCTATGCTGTGGATGTGTTGTGTCTGACTCTGCAACACTAGGGATTGTAGCCCACCAAGCTCCTTTGCCCATGGTATCCTGCAGGCAAGAACACTGGAGTGGGTTGCCATGCCCTCTTCCAGGGGATCTTCCCAACCCAGGGACTGAACTTGCATTGCAGATGGATGGATTCTTTACTGCTGAGTCATCAGGGAAGCCCTAAATGGAGTATATATTTTAACAATTTCTAACATTAAAATTTTAGACTTTGATTCCATGAGACTTTGGAAGATAAATTATATGTATCCCCTTTTCCTCTTTCTTCCTCTCCCTCAGGAGGGACAATTTCTAGTAATCAGGAAATGTTTTTCATCTCTTCCATCAATTTTGATTTTATGAGACCTCCTGAGCTTCCATTTAGGCCATTTAAATTGAGTGAGAACTGAATAAATAACTGCTAGATATTTTGTTTCTTAAATTAGGTGTGGCAAGAGTGCCTGTAAATTGTCAGAGGAATTAAAATCATATTAACATGTTATTCAGTTTTAAAATAACTTCTCCATGACATTCAAAAATATTGAAATGAAAGAACAACTCAATAATGATGTCTTTTATAGAGGAAATAATATTTTTCTTTCACTATTTTTTTGGAATAATTATCTGTTGGTCTAAAATTAGTTGCAATAATGAAAAGAATATATTCAACAGAATAGTATACTTCAGGTCATATAGTCCACACAATGGAAGAGATCAAGTTTTCCAGGAAAGGTGGTCAAGAAGTCTTGCTGAAACCCATATNATCCCCTTTTCCTCTTTCTTCCTCTCCCTCAGGAGGGACAATTTCTAGTAATCAGGAAATGTTTTTCATCTCTTCCATCAATTTTGATTTTATGAGACCTCCTGAGCTTCCATTTAGGCCATTTAAATTGAGTGAGAACTGAATAAATAACTGCTAGATATTTTGTTTCTTAAATTAGGTGTGGCAAGAGTGCCTGTAAATTGTCAGAGGAATTAAAATCATATTAACATGTTATTCAGTTTTAAAATAACTTCTCCATGACATTCAAAAATATTGAAATGAAAGAACAACTCAATAATGATGTCTTTTATAGAGGAAATAATTTTTTTCTTTCACTTTTTTTTTGGAATAATTATCTGTTGGTCTAAAATTGGTTGCAATAATGAAAAGAATATATTCAACAGAATAGTGTACTTCAGGTCATATAGTCCACACAATGGAAGGGATCAAGTTTTCCAGGAAAGGTGGTCAAGAAGTCTTGCTGAAACCCATATAAATTTGTATATGAAAACAACTACTTTTGATAATAAAGAACTATTACTTAAAACTGCTTGGTACCTTTTTAGCCCCATGTCAAGAATCTTCAAATCACTGTTCTTTGTCTGTAATATATATTATCGTTCTAAAATTATCTGAACTTACTTTAATTCCACTAGTAAAATTTGTAGATGTTAGTTGTATTTAATTGTTCCCAACTTCTCTGATTATCTCAAGCAGTTCACTCTGAAATAATGTTCCATAGTAGTAGAGTGTTCTAAAACAAATATGTGGTAGAGATTAGCCATTGAGGTTTGTTGTTCTCTCATAATTTAATTTACCAAAAGTGAAGGAGGGTTTAGTCCTACTGAATCGCCACTGAAGCGCACAGCACAAATCATTTTTTTTCCCCATTTCCACAGAACTAGGTGACACTCCCTCAGTAAAATAAAGCTTGAATAATGTTCTATTTGACTAGTGTTCTCTATGTAAATGCTATTTGCTCCTCTTTTTAAACAGGAGAGCTAGATGTTGCTATGAACTAAAGCCTTAGGGGCTTGTTACCACTATGGGAATCATGGGGGTTGATTCAATGGGGCCATGATGAAGACAGTTAAAATGACATTTTGATCAAGTGGAAAAGTTTCCTTCCCAGCTTGTCAGTTAACAACAGAATTGTCAGTGGAATTTTCCTTAGCAATGACTGTCTCTCTTTTACACTATTTATGGACGATTCAGCAGGCCTTGGAGTGATGGAAATAATAACTATCTTCTGGAAAATACGACTTTTAAAAGTTGTTGTTCATTACTTAGTGTAGAAGTGATGGTCTTGCAAAAGAATGGCCCATTATAGGTTAAAAGGCATTGTTTGATAACAAATGGTTGTTAAAGTTAAGATATATTTAACCTTTCAAGAATCTAGGGGATACAATTTCAAACACTTCAAGTCAGTTTCTTGTATTAACTTTGAGAAGCTCATAAAAATATATAATATTTATTGCTGGCAAGAATGTGGAAATCAGCATACTGATACTTTGTATTCTGTTCTTGAGAAAATAAAGAAATACATTTTCTAGATGGAAAATGTGCAGCATTTGAAAATAATATTCATTAAAATGTTTAACATCCTTTGACTCTAGGAATTTACCTTAAGGAAAATATTTCAAAGGCATTTCAAATATTTCAATGACAAAAACTGATTCTAAGAAAATGAAGGATATACTAAAAAATGTATGTATAACAATGACAACTAAAATACTGTTGATAATTATAAAACATCAGAAATAGCCACATACATGATTAAAGATTAATTTTAAAAAGTGGTCCAAATGACCTATGTATCCATTCAAATTTATAAAGTAGAAACATACTTAAAGAGATATCTATAACAATGTTAGTTGGAAAAAAGCAAGTTTAAAAAGTTTAATATATATTGCACAACGCTTATGTAAAATAAGACTAGAGAGATATATAGGTCAGTGTTTCTTATTAATAGAATGGGCAAATAAATTGTGATATATTTCATAAAAGGATATCATAATGCAAAGAAAAGATATAAACTATAGCAACATAGAATAATATGAAATAACCTTACGAATAAAACATTGAATAAAATCAGTAAGAAACACATGAATATGTGCAANTTAGTTTTAGTTCTCACAGGCATTGGTGTGCAAGTACCATAGAAAGTGGAGCTTGGCAATTGTCCTGTTCCATTGTCAGCCTTGAGACCTGTACAGACTCTTCTCAGGGATGGGGTTCTAGTCTGAGGTAGATGGCAGGAATGCCCAAAGAGAGATGTATTAAAACATTAGAAAGGAAAATGAAAAGTGTATGAAACTTGAATGATTCTGCTGTCATTCCATTTCCTGCTCTGGGAAGGATGTTATTTCCCCCCACCTCTTCCCATTTAAAACCATTGTATTATAGTATCTGCTTCAAAATAGAATTTCAGCTCCAAAACTCTCATTTACGTAGAATTTAAAACCCAAACTACCTAAACCTCAACCAAGTAATTCTACTTTACATTTTTATTTTTGTTAATCGCTAATGTATATGTGAAACTTTAAAGTCACATCTTATTCTTAATGTTTTAAAAACTGTTTGATTTGGGGAAATCCCTTTGTTTTGTTAAAAGGAAAGAATAATTTATGCAATTGAACAAGTTAGTGTTGACTTTATCAAAAGTTTCTGGAAACAATATGAACCATAAGATCAAAAGATCTTATGAGACTGGGGAAAGATGCAAAATTCGGTAGACCCAACCAGAGAAGCTCAATTAAAATCTCCCAAAGTAAATGCTCCCAACGTTCCACCAAACTATCAAAGCACTTCTTGGATTAGAAGACTGAGCTTGCAGAGCCCAGAGAGAATAAATACTCTTCTAATTCCTTCAGTTGTCTTCCATTTAACAGAACCCAGCATGCCATTATTGCCATTGCATAGCANACCAAACTATCAAAGCACTTCTTGGATTAGAAGACTGAGCTTGCAGAGCCCAGAGAGAATAAATACTCTTCTAATTCCTTCAGTTGTCTTCCATTTAACAGAACCCAGCATGCCATTATTGCCATTGCATAGCACTAAAAGGAAATTCCAGACACTCCATAAAAGCATAAAAGTCTATATTCACTTGAACTTCAGATAGACTATTTTTTTTTAAATAACCATTACCAGATTTGACTTTGCATCTGAGAACAGAGTGCTGAGAACTAATGACCTGGAAGTCAAAAGGGATATTCAGGAAAGCCTTACTAGTTAGTTATCAAATTATTCAAAGAATTGCCCACTTCAAAGTTGCAGGCATTTCTAGGGGAATGGATGAGATAAAAATCTGTACCACTGGGCTGCAGATCTCTTTAATACACCATGTATCTGGGGCTAAGGAAGTTAAATTGTTTTCAGCTCAATTATTTGCTTTAAAATAAATTGAGAAGCTGTTCATTTTGATTATATATGACTGTGAAGAGACTGTGGTTACTTATAAACAAACTAACTTGATTTTTCCATAATTGTCTTTCTTTTCTTTTTTTTCCCCCTTTTCTAAAGGAAAGTTGCTTTTGAGGGCAACAACAACCCTGGCTAGCCAGTCAAAATTCTTAAAATTAACTGTCTGTGCTAGAAATAAGTTGAAATTTTTGCTCAAATAACGTATGTCTCAGAATCCTTGTTGGGAAGTCACAGCAAAAACTGAGATTTACAACAATAACTGTTATTTTAAACTACCTGACAAGATGTGTAGAGCACGGACAATAATGTCCGAGCTGGGATGGGGGATGGCATTAATCCAGATTTCTAGGACCAGGGAAACAGGAGAGGTAAAGATTTTTACCCTGCTTCTTTATACGTAAGGGCTTGACAAAAGATTTTCTTTTCTTTTTTTCCTGAACTTAATTTCTGAAGACCTGAATTCAACTTCTATACTAATCTCTAACAGTGACGTTATTATAATAGCCATAGAATTCTTAAGGTGGAGGAGAGGCTACAGGTAACTGAATTAAAAATGTTTATCTCACAGATGAAAATATCCAGAACAGGAGAACTAATTGACTCACTCAGAATAAGACCATTGGCTCATGGTATATGTGTTCATTCGGCAGTTCTTTAGGACTCCTTTTCACCTTTTCACCACTCCTGACTCCTTTTCACCACAAATGCCTTTCTTATAAATTGTAAAATGTGTGCAAACATCCTTGCTGATTAACAGGTAGACCTCATGCAATGTATATTAAGTATAAGCACAACACACAAAAGATGAAAATTTACTGTCTCATGAACTGACCTCACCTGAGTTAAATATGTTAACTACAATAGCATTAAAGCTTGAATAAAGGTAATCCCCCTTTCTTTATGATTTGTAGGGCTGATTTGGATGGTGTATATTCATTTAAAAAGAGGTGTCGAAGAAAGTTTGAACTACTACCTTCTTCCTAAGCTATATGTAAAATTATGACTTTGTCCTAGTGTGAACCTCATCTACATGCATAGTTTTCCTCAAAGTCGTCTTTTATATTTATCACCATGGAAGAATGCTTGCTGCTCTGGATGTATGCCTGACCACCATGAAAATGGCAGATGCATTTCCAGAAGTTGCATCTTGAATGTTTTTGTCTTTGTATTTTCTGATTGCCGTTCCTGTTATTATATTAGAATAGTAATAGCCACTTGCAAAGCAACAAAGTCCTGATTCAGGAGTGAAATTCTGCAAAGCTCTTCAAACAGTTCACATGGCTTACAAAAATTAAGCCAGATCAATGGAGTGGAAGTGTTACTCCCTCACTCCCTATGGTTTCTGAAAAGCCATTAGCGACACATGTCTCCTTCGAAGCATTTATGCTAACGTTATTTTCTTTGGTTTGTTTCCCAGTCCTGCTGCCTTCCTTATAAATAACACTTGCAAACAGGAACTTAACTGCACATAATGGGGATAAGAGTTGTGTGGGTTTTTTTTTTTTTCCAGCATTATAGTGTCCAGATGGTTGAGAGGATGACCAGCAATTGCATCCTCAACCAGTAGGGCACAGAGAAAAAAAAAATAGTGTCAGGATTGACTCTCATCTGAGTATTATCTCCTGAAGGTAAACATTTTAAAAGCATCTAATGGTGTTTCTGTGAATACCTTTTTAAAAAGCTAGATTTAAAACTATGTGTATATATTAATACATACATATGCGTCACTAAAACAGCGATGGTGACTCAGGTTTTTATTTGTGTACTCTCCTCCACCCCCATACTACTTAATTATCTATCTATCCATACGTGTATGCTCAGTCATGTCTAACTCTTTGTGACCCCATAGACTGTAGCCCACCAGGCTTTTCTTGTCCATGGAATTTTCTAGGTGGTGGTGGTTTACTTGCTAAGTCATGTCCAACTCTTGCGACCCCATGGACTATAGCCCTCATGTCCATGGGATTCTCCAGGCAAGAACACTGGGGTGGGTTGTCATTTCCTTTTCCAGAGAATAATGGAGTGGGGGCCATTTCCTACTCCAGGGGGTCTTCCCTACCCAGGGATCAAACCCACATCTCTTGCATCCCCTGCACTGGCAGGTGGATTCTTTACCACCATGCCACCTGGGAATCCCTAATCTACCTGTAATTTGTTAATAGACTAGCCTGACTTTTCACCATTTATTATTGTTTCTTGTCTCTAGGAATTAGAGGACATTTATTAAAATCATTACCAGTAGGGAAAAACCGGTCATATGTCATGCCAGGATCCGAGACTTGAAATGAGATTGGACATAACTCATAAGCCACATTTCATGTTAATCAATTAGCATTTTGAAGAACCAGTTTTCTCCAACAGGATCTGTTAATGCAGCTATTCTGGGGGAATGAATAAAAACAGAATGCTTCCAGGAAGACTGGGTGGGTGGACAGTCATGCAATAACTCTATATTTCAAGGACAACTGGAGGACATTGGCACCAGAAGATGTATATGCTCTGCAAAAGAAGAGGAATACCCAAATAAGAGGGGGGAAAACACTGTAGACCAATTTTGTTCAAATGAATGACTGTCATTCTTGGCATAGTGTCATTGAAATGATGATGCTATTAGAACAATCATGTTGGGGTGCACTAGACATTTCCTGAGGCCAGCTATCATTGAAGGTTACAGAGTTGCTTCTCTCAAAAGAAGTAGACAAGAATAGATGACTAAGAATTATTTTATGGTGAATTATGTTGACTTCAGTCACATCAGCTTGTATTTTAACCACTGTAATTTTTCTACCCAAAATAAGAAAACTGACATGGTAGTAATGCTGTTATCAGGTAAGGGAAAAAAATCAATGAAAGAAGAGTAAGAATGAGAGTAAAAGAGAAAAGGGACAAAAAAGATAAAAATATTTCTTCTATTCAACTATATTTTAATTAATTTGAAGAAATCTCACCAGTAAAATGTACAACAAATTATGTAAACAGTATTTCAAAATATACCTTCTAGGCATATTTATCTCCTTTAATCCTAGCAATGACCTCGATTATTTCTCCAGTTTTCAGTGTTGTGAGAGTGTTAGTAGCTCAGTTGTGTCTGACTCTTTGTGACCCTATGGACTGACTGTAGCCCTCTAGGCTCCTCTGTCCATGGGATTCTTTCCAGGCAAGAATACTGGAGTGGGTTAACATTCCCTTCTGCAGGGGATCGTCTCAACCCAGGGATCAAACCTGGATCTCCTGCATTGCAGGCAGATTCTTTCTTGTCTAAGTCACCAAGGAAGCCAGGAAATGAGTAAAATGACTCGGCCACAGTCTTTTTGTTAATGAAGAGAAAGAAGAAATAAGTGGTTGATCTTATTCATTTGTGTTTCATAAAACTATATCCCATATTCTTTAAAAAAAAACACAAAATGTGTTTCCTTCTAATACTAACATTTATACACATCATATAAGGCACTCAGGTTTAGTGTGAATCAAACAATTAAGAGTCACACAAAAATCAGAGGCCGAGAAAGGCCATTTAGAAAGCCAGGCCATTTTAGTATCCTGTTGTACCTCCAGGTGTATTACCCAGATGGCACAGGTATAAAACCTATGAAATGGGAAAAATGAGATTGTCAGTGCTGTTATGATTGTTCTACATCTATAATACATTTATCCCAAGAGGCAGTTGTACAGCTGTTAACATATATAGGCTTGTATTTTCACTTGTACTTGCAAAGATATTTAAGATTTATGATGATGGGTATCTTTCTTCTTATAAAGACTGCAAAATAAAGAAATTTACCAAGAATACAATCAGGTGAATGAGACATGTTCACTAAAGATTATTGCAACGAGCACGTACATAAGATAGTAAGACTTCTCAGTCCTGTCGGCTACAGAGGAATTAAAAATAACACTCTTGTTTCTTAGTTGGTTTATTCTATTATCATATTATCTTTCAATAATTATGCTAAAAAAGAAATAGAAGGCATTGTAAAATTGCAATTTGGTTTGCTGAAGACATTTTAAAATATACCTAATTTGAAATCACTTTTGAACTCCAAAAAATTTTTCATCTTGAAAATACAAAACACTTTTCTACAGTTGTTTTAATATAGCTGTTGTGCAATTGTAGTTAAAAAAAATAATTATGTGTTTGTCTGGTTTTAAGAAGTTATATGTTGAAACTGGCCCTTAAATGTCACCCAGTCTTTAAAAAGTATTGAGGAGTTGTGTTAGTTCGTATTCCTATTGTAACAGATAACCACAAACTTTGTGCCTTGAAGTAACAAAGATTTATTATTTTAAGGCTTATGGAGGTCAGAAGTCCAAAATCGGTCTCACTGGTTAAAACAAAGCTATCAGCAAGCTCTTTCTTCTGGAGACTCTAGAGAAGAATCTTTTTGCTTCTCTTTTCCAGTTTCTAGAGGCCTCCCACATTCCCTGGCTCCTTACTCTTCCTCCATTTCCAAAGCCAGTGACAGCGAAAGCTAAAGTCGCTCAGTTGTGTCCAACTCTTTGGGACCCCATGGACTATACAGTCCAGGGAATTCTTCAGGTTAGAATACTGGAGTGGGTAGCGTTTCCCTTCTCCAGGGGATCTTCCCAACCCAGGGATGGAACCCAGGCTTGCCTCATTGAAGGCAGATTCTTTACCAGTTGAGCCACAAGGGAAGCCCAAGAATACTGGAGTGGATAGGCTATCACTTCTCCAGAGGAAAGTCCCAACCCAGAAATGGAACCACGGTGTCTTGCGTTGCAGGCAGATTCTTTACCAACTGAGCTATCAGGGAAGCCCAGCAGCACTTTCAAATCTTTTTCTGACTCTGCTGCCTCCCTTTCCATTAGCTCATCCAGGAGACTCTCCCCATCTCAAGACCTTTATCTTAATCACATGTGAAAAGTCTCTTTTTCAGTGTCAGGTAGTATGTACACCAGTTCTGGGGTTCAGGATGCGGACATCTTTGGAGGACTATTTTTTCTGCCTACTGTAGGGGATGAATACATTTTGCTTCTTTGTGAAAAGTTGATTTCTCAACACTACCACCTTCATCCCCTATCTGAAAATTTTAAAAACTTGTAAAATATCTTCAATCTCAAGATCACAAGTTCAGTATGAAATTACAAAGTCCATTCAATGATTAGTAGATTAAAAATGGTTCAGAAAAAGCTTGTTAGATGATGAAAAACAATTATACAAGAAAGAGAATTGTGTGTTTAGATTTTTAAAATGTCACACTAACCCTTTACCACCGTCACAATCGCAAAGTCTGCATTCAGCAAGTGCAACACAGAAGAATCTTTTAAAGAAATTCTTTCTCTGATTTTTCACTTAGCAGCTCCAGTGATTATCAAGAAATAAATCAACCGACAGCAGTCATAGACAGCCATTTAAATCTGAGGTTTTAACATCTTAATTAGTGCATTAAAAGTTAAAGAGCCAAAATCACGTTAGATACATAAAGTTGCTTGTGTGCATAAACTATAACACAATATTCCATGCTTAAGAAAGTATCACATTGTTTTCTGCATTAAATTAACACATCCTGAAACATTTATTTGGAAAAATGAGGAAAACTGAAATAAAAATCTTAGATATATGTTGCAGTACAAAGCAATTGCCCAGTTGTCTACAGCAAGTCAAAAACACATGCACTCAGTAAATTTTGAACAGCATATTTATTTTTAAGTTTTGTAAGTATACTTTGAAATTTTCCTTTGTATTTCCAGATCTAGTTGCAGTTGTTTAAATTCATCACACAATAAACTTTAATATATTTTTCTTTTAAAAAAATTTGAAGAAAATTTTAAAAGTGAGTTTTTTCTTCTCTAGTTTAAATAAATTATAAAATGCAAGTGAATATACTATGTTATATTAAAAATTTTTGAACCAAATATTTACTTTTCCAAAGGATATGGTAAGTATTGGAATCATGTCATGTTTTAGAATTTGTTAAAACTTTGAGATAATTATAAGAAGCTTATCTAATGTAGTATGCCTCAGTTTTCCTTTAATTTCTTAAAAGTCACAATGGTTGGAGTTGAGTGGGTGGGGCAATTAAAATATGAGTTTTCTGTGCCATGAAATGAGCTGTTAAGAAAGACAGTCTGACCATCCCTTGGATACACAATGTTTTAAATAATATAATCCCTAAATTCTAAAAACTTATAAAATCTATTAAGACATTATTCCCTTTAGACCAGTACCAGTGAGTTTCACCAACTCATAGTTTTACTGACTAACTAATCAGTAATATTCTTATTAATAGCTAATAAACTCTCTTTCTGGGGCTTCTTTGGTGGCTCAGAGGGTGAATAATCCACCTGTCTATGCAGGAGACCTGGGTGTGATTCCTGTGTTGGGAAGATCCCCTGGAGAAGGGAAAGGCTACCCACTTAAGTATTCTTGCCTGAAAAATCTCATGGACAGAGGAGCCTGGTGGGCTATAGTCTGTGTGGTCGCAAAGAGTCTGACACAGCGGAGCAACTAACACACACACACACACACACACACAACACACATTCTCTATATTTCCATATTATTTTTTAATATCAAAGAAGTCTAATTTGTATAACAAAAGCATTATTTTAAACATTGTTTCAGTGTGCTAATAACTGAAATCTTGAAAGTTATCAGAACTTCACATTTTGTAAAATTTTTAAAAAGATTATTTAACTATATTTCCCAAAAAAATTTAACATAGTTTTAGGCACCTCCTTAGGTGTGAATTTTGATTTAATAATGGAACAAGCATTTCTTTCCCATTGAACACATTTTTAATAGAGGTAATTATTCATTTTACAAAAACTCTTTTTACATTCAACTTTCCCCATGAACTAAAGATGTTTAAAAGTGGAATATTCCCATGCCAACTACTCAATTAAAAATGTGTGGGTTATCTATTTTTGGGATAATTCATGTCAATTTTAAAATCCTGGGTTAATTAAATTTGACCCCATATCCCAGCATGTTATTGGATATTTATTTAAGAAATGCAAATAAGTTTAAATCTAAGTCTTAATGTTAGCTACTGCTTATGTAATTAAAACATAGAATCAACTAGGGGGGAAATAGGAATGCATTTTTCAGTGTACACACAGACAGACACAGACGCATGCCATGTTTGTGATGATCCACCGTGTGTCTTCCTACTGGGGTGGATAATTTAAAGCTGATGAAATGGAGTTATCATTTTTATCTTAACTTAAATAAGCAGGTTTTTAGACTCTTTTGAAAACATCTCAGCCACAAGGGCTCATTAGGGGAAAGCAGAGAGGAGGATGGAAGGATTGGGAGTTCGAGATCAACAGATACAAACTATTATATATAGAATGGTTAACAACAAGGTATTACTGTACATCTGTACAGGGAATTATATTCAATATCTTGTGATAAGCCATAATCTAAAACAACATATATATGTATAACTGAACCACTTTGCTATAAAGCAGAAGTTAACACAATATTGTAAATCAACTGTACTTCAATAAAAATTTTAAAAAGTGCTCATTAGTCTTTTTATGCTACTATTAAAGACTGTATTTTTATTACAAAATATCAGCTTTTCTTTCTCGGTGTTTCACAGTTCCTAGAATAAAATCTCCAGTAATTCTAGAGACCATATTTGTGTTCAGGAAAGTCAGAGAGCAGAACTGATTATTGGGTGAAAACTTGTAACCACGCTGCAAACATTCCTGACTTTGCAATGTAATAGTTAAATATTTTATGAAATCATGCATTGGTTTATAAAATGATTTAAAGCCATTACTTACCAATAGATTTTATTCCATTTTAAAATATTAACTTGAATGTATCCAATAGCACATTTTCGTTTCACATTTTCACTTGTCCAGTGGATTTATGATAGTGCTCTTCATATTTTAATCATATACAAGCTATCTTTTCAAATAAAACTTTTTAGCAACATTGTTTAATTTTTAAACACACCCATTTCTGGAAGTATACAATTTAAAATACTGTGTGTATAGATACATACATGTATTTAAAATAATGCTGTTACTAAATTCAGAATAGCCATTGAATATTGCAACACATTGACTACCACCTTCTTGCTAAGTATGTGATATGAACCATGACATTACAATCTTAAAACTGTAACAAGAATGAGTTATGTTTGTACTATTTCCCATTCTCATTATATTCTTTGTCACACAATGAATTAATGTTGTGCCATTTTCTATTCTCATTACAATCTTTTCCTTATGAATGGGGTATCAGAATTTTAATGTCTTTTGTAATCTGTGAAATATAGTGTATGTTTTGTTATACTACTATGACCTTGCTAATATTTTGCATTTTGATTGGTTAGTCCAAGCAGTAATATATAAAGTAAGGTTAGAGTGATTAGCCAATGAAATAATTCCTAGTGTTTTTGACTGTTTTAACAAATGATTTTAAGAAATGTTTTTAAAATATTAATTTTTACATGCTTAAAAATGATCACCTTGGGACAACAGTCAAGTTTATTTGTGTTTAGAATGTTTACAGAGACTTTTTCACAGAAATTGAATGCAATATAGAAAAATTATTTCAAATGGAAGGAAAATATTAGACGTGTTTTCCTTCAACTTTCATTAGTCTTTTAATTACCCTTTTCAGATTTAAATGCAAATAAACTTAGCATAACAAATTGTTTCATTGTTTTGCCTACACCTTTGTTCTGCATCTTCCTGTTAGTCTGAATTTGAAAATTGTACTGTTGGTAAATATTTATTGCTCTGTAAAATTTGCTCTACTGGTATTTTCCTGATGTAAATTTAAAACCTTACCTGATATTGCATTAGATTACAAAGTATTTCTGGACAATTTCTAATAAAAATAATGTTACTAAGAGAACTTATTTTTGAATTAAGTCCTTTCCTATGTTTTTTAGCTCCTAAACGTCTTTAGAATGATGTTTCCAGTCAGCATTGTTCATGCACACGTATGTCTCTTTTTAAATTTATATCTTCCTCTTTTCTAAGACTCTTGAAATTACCGATGTTAGCGTGAGAAAGAAGTTATACAAGAGTGAGTGCTTATAGAATAAAGTATATGGCTGACATATAAAGTGCTATAATTTGGGGTTTGAAAATAATATGTAAATTTATAGGGGAACACACATAGACAGGTAGGAGCAAAAATTTTAGCTAATATTTTTATATTAGATATTTTTATCTGACTTGAACATTAATTTTATGCAATGCATTGTACCACTTTTTATTTTGGAATAGGAGTAGCAAAGTGGTANATATGTAAATTTATAGGGGAACACACATAGACAGGTAGGAGCAAAAATTTTAGCTAATATTTTTATATTAGATATTTTTTATCTGACTTGAACATTAATTTTATGCAATGCATTGTACCACTTTTTATTTTGGAATAGGAGTAGCAACGTGGTAAGAAAGTAGCTGGAAAAAAAGTAGACATTTCCAGTTTCATCAGTTCTGACATACTTATATTTTGATAAGTGCCCAGTCCACTTTGAAACTGTATACAAACTTGCAGGATATTACAAACACTAAGAAAGTAATCAAAATTTTTACTTAAGTTATTTTAATCACAAGATGCCTCATTGGCCCATTCTATCTCATTAAGTAGGATAGCATGTAGCATTTTCATGGCACATATCAAAAAAATACTTCTGATTTCTAGAGTTCCAATTTTTTAGAGTTACCTGTAGATCTTCTAAATGAAGTGGTTTATTTTTATATTTCTGCATTTTGATATTAAATTTTATAACTATGACTATCCTATAACTTAATGCATATCTTTCATTCATTCAAAAACACTTCAGATGTGGTTATTTTTACTAAGCATAGAGCTATATTATTATTTCTGATACGTTACCAATTATATTAGTGATGAAGAGTCTGATTTCCTGCTCAAGGACTGAAGTAGTAATCTTTATGTCATTTTTACATGGCAATTTTTAGTATTCACATAAGCAAATACAAAGCTTTCTCAAAGGCTTTTAGTTGCACTTAAAATATGCTAAGAAAGGAAAAAAAACTGATTAAGAGACAAGAAAGTTCACTTTGGGAGCAGCCCACCCTAAACCTGCTGTGTCAAATCTGAGAATTTCATTTCTCTCTGTGGAAATCAAAGAACTTTACCACGCTGAAACCTCTTTAAGTGTGCATGAGGCTACTTCTTCCCAGTAAATCTCTTATTCAGCAAATCATCCATTCTCTAGAAATAATTTAGGTTTTTACAGCAATTACAAGTTTAAAGTTTGGCTTCACATATCTTAATGTCTTTTATTGTTTATGGTTGGAGTGTTCTAGCTTGTGGATTTTGTTACAGATAATTCAAGTATCATACTTGCCTAGTTTCCTTTCAATATACCTTTGATACACAGTATTTATTTTGACATTTTGTGTTGGCTTTTAATTTTCCAATCACTATTATATTAAACATTTTAAAGTAAACTGCATCACTTAATTGTCTTCCTTTAACTATGACCATCTTAGGGGTTTCTCATCACATTTTTCCATGTTTGTTTCTGAGTGGCCATTAGGCTTTTTCATTTGTTTCCATACTGACATTTCATTAAATACGTTTCTCATTTTTTCAGAGAGCAACATGCTTGAAAATACTGTCACAAACAATTTCTTACAGTTTGCTGATGAAAAAAAAGTTGGTTGGTTTCAAAACTAAATTCATGTAGAAAATGGAGTAGTAAAGAGAAATTAAAGTATAATCATGGATGGTGTGGGGGTGGGGGTGGTGCTTTAGTCGCTAAGTCATGCCTGACTCTTGTGATCCCATGGACCTATCAGGCTCCTCTGTCCATGGGATTCTCCCAGCAAAAATATTGGAGTGGATTGCCATTTCCTTCTCCAGGGGATCTTCCCAACCCAGGAATCAAATCCAGGTCTCCTGCATTGCAGGCAGATGATTTACCAACTGAGATATCAGGGAAGACCAATTATGGATGAGTCAAGTCAAACTCAGATCTTCATTAAAACATAATTTGCAGCATAACTTCAAGGTGCCTCACTAGTTGTAGCAGCATCCGGGGAACAAACTGTTCAATAATAATAATTTTTCAAGTTGTC
The DNA here is from genome assembly GCA_006410735.1 of Raphicerus campestris. Classification (NCBI taxonomy): domain Eukaryota; kingdom Metazoa; phylum Chordata; class Mammalia; order Artiodactyla; family Bovidae; genus Raphicerus; species Raphicerus campestris. Next base: position 102,727 of record SJYW01017226.1, read on the forward strand.
TTACATGACTAAATATGAACCAATTGTTGTGGCAGCTTGCCAAATGTCCCTTGGGGCAAAATTTTGTCTTCTGACTTGACCCCAAGATTTTCATGAACTCTAATGGAAGTTATGAATGAACATCAGAGAAAAAAAATTATTTTCAAGTGAAATAAGAAGAAAATGAAAGCATTGTATTGATTGCTGACTTTTTAGGGAAATAAACACACACTGATTACCTAAAATCTAACAGGGATTGACTAAGCATTGTCATTTCAGGTTGTATGATTAAGCAATGAGACTCGGCATAGTACCATTTTGTTTTTATTCTGCTAAAATAAAGAGGCTAAAATTTCAAGGGATGAATGTAGTGACCAAAGATTCATTCCACTGCACAATCACCATAAGTAGTAATGGATTTTCTCAATAGATTAGAAAATAAGAGGTTTTATTTTCAATACAACAATGTTAATAAATGTAACCCTTTTTGAGTTTTTCCAGTACGCTAAACATTCTGAGTTTTTATACATACCATCCAAAATAGATACTCAAACTCTTGCTTTTATAGATGAGGAAACTAAAGTATAAAAAGAGGGGATGTAGATTTCCCAAGGGCACATGGTAAGTGGGCAGTGGATATGGAATTTGAGCCCAGATAACATGTCTTAGAGTTCTTATTCTTAACCATGAAACTATCTCCCTAAATCAAGAAAATGTGTCACTCTTGAAGCTATTTTCCTGATTGTAGTATCAGCTGAAATAGCCTGGGCACACTATTTCCCATTTCAGACGTCTATGCCTTTAGGAATTAATTGGTCACTATACCAAACTACTTGTAATTCCCCAGATATGTTTAATGAAAGTAATATGTTTGAAATAGTTCCTCATATATTTTCCCTTCTCAGCAATTTAACAACTTTTCCTGTAGCCTTTTCTCCCTTTAAGGCAAAGGTGAAGAACATAAAGAAAAGAATAATAAAAACAATACAAAGAAAATCCTTCCTTGACAGGAAGGGCATAGAGGGCCTTTTTTTAACTAGGAGGGAGAGGGAGAGAGAGAGAGAGGTAGAGACAGGTAGATAGATAGATAGATAGGCTAATAACCAATTAGCCATGAATGTCTTGCTCTAGACTCCTTTACTCACTTCAGTGAAGTCTGTCAAACAATAAAAAGAATGGTTTGGGATTATTCCAGAAATAGTTCATCCGACCTCAAGACAATGGAATGAGAAAACCTAAATTAATTTGAGAGGTCCCATGCCAATACGTGAGCCTGAACCAAAAATGGCAAGGTGGGGTAGAGAGCATGAAAGAGCCTGCCACAGGGCACTCCTTAATTTGCCATGACTTTCAAATGTCATGTGGGGCTTCCCTGGTGGCTCAGAGGTTAAAGCGTCTGCCTGCAATGCGGGAGACCTGGGTTCGATCCCTGAGTTGGGAAGATCCCCTGGAGAAGGGAATGGCAACCCACTCCAGTATTCTTGCCTGGAGAATCCCATGGACAGAGGAGCCTGGTGGCCTACAGTGCATGGGTCGCAAAGAGTCGGACACGACTGAGCAACTTCACTTCTTCACTTCAAATGTCATGAAAGAGATTCACAGGTTGTCGTGGGGTGCTGTAGGAGTGTCAGCCAAGAGGAAGTTACCGTGTGGGGCAAGTGAATCCCATAGCAAATATTCTGAGGTGGACACTCTAAAATCTGACTAGACAAGACTTAGTTGAGTTTCAAGGGGCTCAACATAGAACAGCTGAGTTTTCCAGAAGCCATACACTAGTTCATGCAGAGAGAACTGCTGTAATTTCTGCTGGAAGATGTCCACAGAGCCATCCGGAAGATGACATCTCCAGTGGAGATAAGTAACAGCCTGTAGAGAAGGACCATACAGAGGAAAGATATTCTTTCCTTCCCACAATGAGATGACACAAGTCTTCCCTGTGCCATCTGGAGGCCATCAGAGGAGAAACAAAGAAAAAAATCGTAAAGAGCTTCAAAATATCACAAGTTTCTCAAAAAAGACTATGTTTCTCTCAAGGCAGGTGGCAGTGGTAATATGCTGTGCTTTGTCACTCAGCAGTGTCTGACTCTGTGTGACCCTTTAGCCTGTCAAGCTCCTCTGTCTATGGGATTTTCCAGGGAAGAATACTGGAGTGGGTTGCCATTTCCTCTTCCAGGGCATGTTGGAATGACCCCAGGACTGAACCTGCATCTCCTGTGTCTCCTAGAGTAACAGTGGATTCTTCACCCACTGAGCTCTCAGGTGGTTCTTGTATAAGAGTTCAACAGTCTCAGTATTCTTTCTACTAATCAGTTAAAATGGTAAGGGAAGGGAGAGGAGCCTAGAGCAAGAAATTAATTACTGAGAATCCTGAAAGTTACATTTTATGTGTACATTGCAGTTGAGGTGGGAACACTCCCACTGGTTGCAAGATAAATGCATCCCTCCACACTAGCACACCACCAGACATGGCCAAGAGAGGCAAGGAACTGGAATTTTCAAACATGGAGCTTTGTTAACAAACCAATCAACCTTATTTTTGCCATATTAAGAGAATCAACTGGAAATTTTACATAGACTCCCAGATTTACACTATTGAAACTCCTCAGGTCAGGCAACATCACTGCAGCTGAACTTGTTGGATGAAATTAGGAATATCTGAGCAAAAAAGCTACCAAGTATTGTAATCTAACCATTGTATGGATTCAGGAGATGGGAACTCAACTTGCGAAATTGCAGGGGATGTAGTCACCATCTCTTTTCCCAGTGACTCTGATAGCAATTGCCCAGCTGACCTTGGGAGTGGTGGCCTGCTCTATTCTTGGCTCATCTTTCCAAGTGCAAAATTCATTGCAGCATAGGTAAGAGGAAGGGGAACTGCTACCTTGTGATATTTAGGACTTGGTGATAGAAGATGCATAATTCTATGTTGGTTAGTTTTCAATATTAGGAACGCTCTGTCTTTAAAATATCCGTTTCTTTTTCTTTATAAGATAATAACTTTGACAATCAGATTTTTATTGTTTACTTAACAAACATTGAATCAAGTATAGTCATAGCCTTTTAGAGACTTAAAACTTGAGGTAGAGGTGGATATTTCTGGTATATGTGTATTTGGAGTGAATATAGAGCCTGAAGTGCCGTTGAAAAAAATTACTGAGCTTTAACAAACTTAACGCATGACTTCATTGCAGTTGTACATCCAACGAAAACAAATATAGTTCCTAATTAATTCACCTTAGAATAGCAACTATTTGTTCAAAATAAGCAGTTTAGGGAAAATTATAGATAATGGCTTCTAGACGTTTTAGTGTGTGGCTTTGTTATAATTTCAACCTTTATAAAGTTACTTTATTTTTTTAAAAATGTTTTTCCAGTTCTGTATGAGGAATTTTTCTACAGTCTTATTGTCTTATTTTGGTGTTATTCAGTGATTGTACCTAGTGTCTTATCTCAGAAAAAAAATCTAATTAAAAAATTATTTTTTAACTCTTTGTTCATATGCTTTCTACTGTATATTTCTTATGCCCAGATATTTTTGGAGAAACTTTAAAATTAATTTCCCTGCAGTTTTCCTTCTTGGCCACTTTCATATTTAATTGTATCCACAATTCCCTCTTAAATTAAATGTAGCACTTTATGTAATCTGATAATATTTAGTCAGCCCTGTTATCTTGAATTTTTCACTTAGTCAATATATCATATATCAAATAATGTCCACTGGGCTTCCCAGGTGGTGCTAGTAGTAAAGAACCTGTCTGCCAATGCAGGAAACAGAGAGACACAGGTTCAGTCCCTGCGTTGGGAAGATCCCCTGGAGGAGGGTATGGCAACCCACTCCAGTATTCTTGCCTGGAGAATGCCCATAGACAGAAGAGCCTGGGGGGCTACAGTTCATAGTGTTGTAAAGTCAGATACAACTGAAGTGACTTAGCATGCACACACACACAAATGTTTACCACCAGGAAATGCAAAAATGTATACGGCATTTCCTCCCTTAAATGAGGGATCATTCACACACATACATATAAGAACTATCAATGCAAAGAATTATAGCATAAGCATCAGTTGAGTGAGAGGATTGGACAAAATTATCTCTAATATCTTTTAAGCTCTATAATCCTGAAATTGTATCACTAAGTACATGAACATGACATGCTCCAGCTATTCTCAGTGGAGAGTGATCTTCTGGGCAATATTCACGTAGATATCTCTCCACTCGGGTTAGAAACTCATATTTTGGGTTGGACTACAGAGAGTATTTGGGCTAATACTGGAAGCTTCAGTTCTCTATTTTAACCTTGAGTTAAGCAGAAAGAGTTGTTTAACATTCAGGTAAATACAGAACAATGCAGATGACAAATTAGGCAGAAGAGATGCTTTGAATAAATGTTGCAGTATGAATGC
>SJYW01017226.1:112922-128032 GCA_006410735.1 Raphicerus campestris
CTGCCACAGGGCACTCCTTAATTTGCCATGACTTTCAAATGTCATGTGGGGCTTCCCTGGTGGCTCAGAGGTTAAAGCGTCTGCCTGCAATGCGGGAGACCTGGGTTCGATCCCTGAGTTGGGAAGATCCCCTGGAGAAGGGAATGGCAACCCACTCCAGTATTCTTGCCTGGAGAATCCCATGGACAGAGGAGCCTGGTGGCCTACAGTGCATGGGTCGCAAAGAGTTGGACACGACTGAGCGACTTCACTTCTTCACTTCAAATGTCATGAAAGAGATTCACAGGTTGTCGTGGGGTGCTGTAGGAGTGTCAGCCAAGAGGAAGTTACCGTGTGGGGCAAGTGAATCCCATAGCAAATATTCTGAGGTGGACACTCTAAAATCTGACTAGACAAGACTTAGTTGAGTTTCAAGGGGCTCAACATAGAACAGCTGAGTTTTCCAGAAGCCATACACTAGTTCATGCAGAGAGAACTGCTGTAATTTCTGCTGGAAGATGTCCACAGAGCCATCCGGAAGATGACATCTCCAGTGGAGATAAGTAACAGCCTGTAGAGAAGGACCATACAGAGGAAAGATATTCTTTCCTTCCCACAATGAGATGACACAAGTCTTCCCTGTGCCATCTGGAGGCCATCAGAGGAGAAACAAAGAAAAAAATCGTAAAGAGCTTCAAAATATCACAAGTTTCTCAAAAAAGACTATGTTTCTCTCAAGGCAGGTGGCAGTGGTAATATGCTGTGCTTTGTCACTCAGCAGTGTCTGACTCTGTGTGACCCTTTAGCCTGTCAAGCTCCTCTGTCTATGGGATTTTCCAGGGAAGAATACTGGAGTGGGTTGCCATTTCCTCTTCCAGGGCATGTTGGAATGACCCCAGGACTGAACCTGCATCTCCTGTGTCTCCTAGAATAACAGTGGATTCTTCACCCACTGAGCTCTCAGGTGGTTCTTGTATAAGAGTTCAACAGTCTCAGTATTCTTTCTACTAATCAGTTAAAATGGTAAGGGAAGGGAGAGGAGCCTAGAGCAAGAAATTAATTACTGAGAATCCTGAAAGTTACATTTTATGTGTACATTGCAGTTGAGGTGGGAACACTCCCACTGGTTGCAAGATAAATGCATCCCTCCACACTAGCACACCACCAGACATGGCCAAGAGAGGCAAGGAACTGGAATTTTCAAACATGGAGCTTTGTTAACAAACCAATCAACCTTATTTTTGCCATATTAATAGAATCAACTGGAAATTTTACATAGACTCCCAGATTTACACTATTGAAACTCCTCAGGTCAGGCAACATCACTGCAGCTGAACTTGTTGGATGAAATTAGGAATATCTGAGCAAAAAAGCTACCAAGTATTGTAATCTAACCATTGTATGGATTCAGGAGATGGGAACTCAACTTGCGAAATTGCAGGGGATGTNATATTAAGAGAATCAACCGGAAATTTTACATGGACTCCCAAATTTACACTATTGAAACTCCTCAGGCCAGGCAACATCACTGCAGCTGAACTTGTTGGATGAAATTAGGAATATCTGAGCAAAAAAACTATCAAGTATTGTAATCTAACCATTGTATGGATTCAGGAGATGAGAACTCAACTTGCGAAATTGCAGGGGATGTAGTCACCATCTCTTTTCCCAGTGACTCTGATAGCAATTGCCCAGCTGACCTTGGGAGTGGTGGCCTGCTCTATTCTTGGCTCATCTTTCCAAGTGCAAAATTCATTGCAGCATAGGTAAGAGGAAGGGGAACTGCTACCTTGTGATATTTAGGACTTGGTGATAGAAGATGCATAATTCTATGTTGGTTAGTTTTCAATATTAGGAACGCTCTGTCTTTAAAATATCAGTTTCTTTTTCTTTATAAGATAATAACTTTGACAATCAGATTTTTATTGTTTATTTAACAAACATTGAATGAAGTATAGTCATAGCCTTTTAGAGACTTAAAACTTGAGGTAGAGGTGGATATTTCTGGTATATGTGTATTTGGAGTGAATATAGAGCCTGAAGTGCCGTTGAAAAAAATTACTGAGCTTTAACAAACTTAACGCATGACTTCATTGCAGTTGTACATCCAACGAAAACAAATATAGTTCCTAATTAATTCACCTTAGAATAGCAACTATTTGTTCAAAATAAGCAGTTTAGGGAAAATTATAGATAATGGCTTCTAGACGTTTTAGTGTGTGGCTTTGTTATAATTTCAACCTTTATAAAGTTACTTTATTTTTTTAAAAATGTTTTTCCAGTTCTGTACTAGGAATCTTTCTACAGTCTTATTGTCTTATTTTGGTGTTATTCAGTGATTGTACCTAGTGTCTTATCTCAGAAAAAATAATCTAATTAAAAAATTATTTTTTAACTCTTTGTTCATATGCTTTCCACTGTATATTTCTTATGCCCAGATATTTCTGGAGAAACTTTAAAATTAATTTCCCTGCAGTTTTCCTTCTTGGCCACTTTCATATTTAATTGTATCCACAATTCCCTCTTAAATTAAATGTAGCACTTTATGTAATCTGATAATATTTAGTCAGCCCTATTATCTTGAATTTTTCACTTAGTCAATATATCATATATCAAATAATGTCTACTGGGCTTCCCAGGTGGTGCTAGTAGTAAAGAACCTGTCTGCCAATGCAGGAAACAGAGAGACACAGGTTCAGTCCCTGCGTTGGGAAGATCCCCTGGAGGAGGGTATGGCAACCCACTCCAGTATTCTTGCCTGGAGAATGCCCATAGACAGAAGAGCCTGGGGGGCTACAGTTCATAGTGTTGTAAAGTCAGATACAACTGAAGTGACTTAGCATGCACACACACACAAATGTTTACCACCAGGAAATGCAAAAATGTATACGGCATTTCCTCCCTTAAATGAGGGATCATTCACACACATACATATAAGAACTATCAATGCAAAGAATTATAGCATAAGCATCAGTTGAGTGAGAGGATTGGACAAAATTATCTCTAATATTTTTTAAGCTCTATAATCCTGAAATTGTATCACTAAGTACATGAACATGACATGCTCCAGCTATTCTCAGTGGAGAGTGATCTTCTGGGCAATATTCACGTAGATATCTCTCCACTCGGGTTAGAAACTCATATTTTGGGTTGGACTACAGAGAGTATTTGGGCTAATACTGGAAGCTTCAGTTCTCTATTTTAACCTTGAGTTAAGCAGAAAGAGTTGTTTAACATTCAGGTAAATACAGAACAATGCAGATGACAAATTAGGCAGAAGAGATGCTTTGAATAAATGTTGCAGTATGAATGCGTGAGAATGACGGTGAGGTTGTAGCCAGTGGCTGAACCTGCATCTCCTGAGTCTCTTGCATTGTTAGGTGGATTCTTTACCACTTGAGCCACCTGGTAAGTTTTAGCCAGTAGTCAGGGATCACTGAAGTCCAGGGTGAATGTTGGGAAAACAGTAAAAATAAAGCTAAATGGGAGATGGTGCCAAATTACAAAGAGCTGTGAACACAGGGTAAGGAGTTTGCATTTTATCTTGTAAATCGACATCTCTGAGATTTGGGGGCATGCATTTTGAATTGGGCAGTCTGATGTTTTTAAATATTTGTTCAAGGAAAGAAATTGAGAAAAGTATCAGACATTTTGATAAAAGGGAAGATCTGTCAGAATCCCACAAGGATCAAGGGAAGAATTAGAAGTTTGCAGGCTGCCTGTGGTATTTCAGTCTGTGTGGTTTCTAGCCAGCTCCCCCAAATGAATGGGATGTGGCAGAGAAGAGGGACATGCTGAAAGCTTCTAATCATTCATATTCTCTTTAATCTGGGGCATTTGAAATGCAAGTAAGTGACTGGCATGGCAGCCCTCCCTGTGCATTTCAAATGTATGAGTCAACAACAGTGGAGAGGAGGAAGCCCACAAAGAATGTGGTAATGTGGCTTTATGATCCATCTGGCAAAGGTCTGTGATCAGCCTGCTGGAAAACCCACCTCTCGGCAATGTGGCACCTTTGGAGGTTTTTGAACAAGGAATGGGCATGATCAAAGTGGTTTAATCTGACTTTTAAGGATTGAAATATTGAAATTGCAGAAACCAGTTGAGGAGTTATTTCAAGAGTTGAAATAAGATGTGATAAAGGTCTGGACAAGGGGAAAAAACAGTCTAGAGAGGAAGGAGCTGATATAGACAACTTTAGAGAGACAATTGATACGACTTGACTAATTAGAGGCATCACTATTCAACACATGTGGCTTTTCCTTTAAACAAAACAGACCTGGTGGGTTTCAATCTTAGGTCCAGTGTGACCCAGTGACATGGCTGTAAGCAAGTCATTTCATCTTCTTGATCTTCACTTTCCTCATTTGTCAAAAAACAATAATAATATCTTGCCTGCAATATTGTATGAATTAGAGAGAATATACAACTTTGTATCTAGAATAGAGATGGCAGTGATCATCATTTTTCATTAGTGCTTTGTATGAGGGGAAAAAGGGAAGAAGAGAGAAGGAAATGAGAGAGGAATGATATCTAGCACCCCAGGAACTGAGAGAATTGTGGTGCTATTGACAGAAATGTTAAGCCAAAATGTTGAGTTCATTCAAATATATTACGTTAAATGATAATTTTCTTAATTGGCCTTTATTCAATGGCTAGCATAACTATGCATAACTGAACAGTATATTCAGAATACGAATCAGATAGATTTCTCCAGAATAAAACAGGAAAATTAAGTAGAATGGACGTTGGTGTCCTGAAGCAGCTGACAAAACTGAATGATTGAGAGGCCTTCTCATTTCAGTGGAATATANCATAACTGAACAGTATATTCAGAATACAAATCAGATAGATTTCTCCAGAATAAAACAGGAAAAATAAGCAGAATGGACGTTGGTGTGCTGAAGCAGCTGACAAAACTAAATGATTGAGAGGACTTCTCATTTCAGTGGAATATCCACTAGCTGACTCTGTATTTTTCCCATATACTGAATGCTTCATGTGGGTTTAGCCGAACATACAATGGGTTTTTAGATTGTACTTCATCAAATGACCTGTAGGAGTTATCACTGAAATGCAAGTACTTTAGGAGCAGATTGTTGGGTAGGTCCGTGTTAAAAAATAGTTATCAGAAAGNTGTATTTTTCCCATATACTGAATGCTTCACGTGGGTTTAGCTGAACATACAATGGGTTTTTAGATTGCACTTCATCAAATGACCTGTAGGAGTTATCACTGAAATGCAAGTACTTTAGGAGCAGATTGTTGAGTGGGTCCGTGTTAAAAAATAGTTATCAGAAAGCGGTTGTTATGACTGTTGAGTCTAAAAATGAAAGATTATAGAAAATCAGGTCTAAATAAGAAAGTGGGTAGAAGTCTAGGTGTACCCATCTTAATTCGGGTATCAAATAGTTTTCTGAAGGTAATTTAATCCATGATATAGTTTATGATTTTACATACAGCCACCTAGAAAAAAAATAGCAGTTTTAAAGAAAGCAGTTGTGTATAACTTTGGTCTTTTTATCTTGAGGACTAATGGGAATTTCTCCATCAGTTTTTAAAAGACATTCTGTTGTGTGTAGTGAATTTTGTTAAAAGAGCAAGTTCTGAAAAGTTCTGACAGCCTCTGCAGCAAAAGATCCAAGATTGTCAGCCACTGAGGCAAAGACCTGAATCTGCTTTGACACTCTAGAATAGGCTTCTGGCAATGTTATGTCTTCCTTTTAGATGTTTGGATAGATCACACAGCTTAGAAATTTCATCACACATCATGCTTAAGTCATAAACAAATTCTGCTGAGGTAAGGGTATTCCTTAGTCCACAGTGCCTTCTTCGGTATTTGGAAACTATAGATGTATTACTTGAAAACNTTGTTCCCACTGAGCATTTTCAAGAGGAGAAATGACATTCTCAGGTATGTAGCAAAGGAGACTCACTCTAGTTCCTGAGGCAACATAACCAGTTGCGGGAACAGGAGTGAGGAGAATTTTCCAGAGGTCTAGGAGGTAAAAGTCAGTTGTCTGAAAGGATGGGGTAGTGGAAATGGCAGAGAACTCAAAGATACGTACAAGATAGAATTACAATATTGATTTACCTTGGCAACTGTATGACCCATCTGAACCCATAAAACACTCAGCTATAAAACAGGACATAAATATACTAGTATTATCCTTCTGGTAACATATGAAAAAGAATATATGTGGATTTTATATACTGTGAAAAGTGATAAGCGAGACTCAGATTGGGAAAATTAAGGACTCTCAAATTCATCCTTTCTTCCTATGGCTTTAATGAAAAATATAAACAACAGCAGCAAAAACCCATGGTGCTAGTGTGGAGTGGAAGTGAGTTTTCAAACCAGAGCACAGACCCATTGTTTTATGGCTTATATAATTAATGCAGGCTGTAAATCCCAACTTTATATTAGAAGTACTACATAAGTAAACCCAGCTCGTATTTCTTCTTAACATACATTCATTTCAGATAGCAAGAAAAAATAATTTCTTTTATAAGCCATGAGAATTGAATTTGAATTTGAGAATTAGTTTAGTTCTAAACCGCACATGGATGACTCATAAAGTTAACACTCATCTTTGAATAATAATATGTCCCTAACAAAAGAATGAACAAAATCTCATTAGCAGATTGTGTTATGTAAATTTTATTGTATATGACCCTTGCTAATTTCTCCATTATTCCATTTGCCTTCTCACTGGCTTTATTTTTTTCCTCATTGCTAATTACTTAAGATATTTGTTTAAGAAAAATTTGTTGTATGTTTGCTCTGCTCCAAATGCTGTGACGCTGCTGCAGATACAAAAGGAATCAGAAACACCCTCTGTCCTTGTTTTCAAAGGGCTGCTAATTGGAAGGTGGCTTCTCTCTGCCACAGTGTCTTTGCATGGACTGCCCAATCTGTCTATAAAAGCTCCCCTACTACTTTATCCTCTTGAGAAGTCCTTGCCCCGTTCTCAGAACAGCCTGCACTTTTCCTTTGCAACATGTGTTGCAATGGTAATTCATGTAATTATTTATTTAATGGCTTTATCTCCCACTCTAACACTGAGAGCAACTATGGTTTACATAGAGCCTAACACAGTGCCTGGCATATAGCAGAGGTTCAAAAAATATTTTTGGAATGAATCAATGAATGAATGAACCAACAAATGATTGAAAAAAGTATGCAATTGCCCAGAGAGGGCAGAGGTAGGAAAAGAGACAAGCCAAGGACAGNTATAGCAGAGGTTCAAAAAATATTTTTGGAATGAATCAATGAATGAATGAACCAACAAATGATTGAAAAAAGTATGCAATTGCCCAGAGAGGGCAGAGGTAGGAAAGGAGACAAGCCAAGGACAGATCAAGGTCATCAGTATTTTAGAGGCAGACACTGCTAACAAAATAAAGAAGCAGAGATACCTAAGAAAAATCTCTATGAAAAATAAAAGAAAATAAATAAATTAGCTTTAAACTTAGAGTTACAACGTCAACCATGTGTTAAAAGTGATAAACTGTAATCTCAAATAGGTCTCCCCTGACCCCTCCATTGCCCCATCCTCTCATCCTTCTTAATCTATCTTCATAGCACTTATTCAATGTTTTATGTAATACATCTATCCATCCATTCATGAGTACACTTGGGTGTACTATTTTTTATAAATTTCATTATTATATAAACTATATAAATTTTTATTATCCTCTTAGACCACATCTGTAATGGTACTGGGGAATGTGTTTTCTCTGATAGTGTAACAGATTTCTTGAGGAAATTCCTGCTCAAGGAATGCTGGGGATTTGAGGATCTCCTAAATCTCTAACAGTCACAGAATCTCGCAGTCCAGGCTTAGAGTTTCTTTGACAATATAAATCTCTCAAAAAATTGATTCCGAACAGTTCCTCAAGCCAATGACTACGCCCACAGATATTTCTTTTTTAAGTAGCTCATAGATCTGTTTTCTTTCTCTCTTTTCTTGTCTCCTTACTTCTCTCTCAATTTGAAAGAGGCTTCTCTGAGATATTCCAGCTTCTGAGTGAAACTTACACCTTAACCTGATTTTTCCTGAGTCAATTTGTGTTGTTCTGGGGTTATAACAGTAGGTGCGAAGGCCATTTCTTTTTGTCACCAAACTAGATTTTAGTTAGGCTTTATTGTGCAAAGGCCTTCCTTTTTTGTTCTCAAAGGAGTCAGCCATTCTCAAATTTTAAATCTTTCAGTTTTTTGAAATCTCTAGAATATCTTTCATTTCTTTCCTGAAATACACCTCTTCTTCTAATATGCCAAATGCAGTCATTTTCTCAAAAAACACACTTCTGTCCTCCAACTCTTTCCCTGATGCTACAAGTTCATTAAACATGCATGCTTCTTTACAGATGATAGGAAGCAACAGTTTTACTAAATATTTTATTTCTGTAAAATGTGATTGCCATGTTTCCAAATTTCAGTATGTTTCCTTAAAATCCTAGCCCTGACTGTCAAGCCAATGCCACATCTTTTGATTTCATTGTTATTGGAACAGTCCACTCCTTGTGCAATTTCTATATTACTTGGGATAAATTAAGCTGTGTTGAAATAGCAAATTACCCCTAAATCTCAGCAGCACAATCCCCCAAATTTGATTTCTTTCTTATAAAAAATTCAGATGAGGGCCAAGGTATGTATCTTGGTACACTGTGCAGTAATTTTGACTGCCTCAACCTAGCGGCCACACCATCTCAATTCAACCCCTCACACACAGTTTCCAAAGCCCAGGAAGCACACTCCTGCAAACAGACTGGGCTGCCTTGTTAATGTCGGAGTGAAGACTACTGCTTGTCTGACTCAGAGCTATAAGCCAAACCTGGAAGTTGAAGAGCATGAATGAGCTTTGGAAACTCCTCTGACTTGTGGCAGCAAGTGGATTAGGCTTTCTCCATTTCTTCCTTTAGATACAATTGATCTGGTTTATAGTTTACTTGTTCTTAGAGAAATTCCTGAAAGATCAAGCAATTCTGGTAAGGGTGATTGGAAATGCATCTTCATATTTACCCCTCTCTTCCTCTGCTCCACTCCTCAAGTCCAGGACTCATGTTCCTTGGGTTTGCACACCTGAAAAAGTAAGAGATAAAACAAAAATGAAGATAGCATCTAAGAAGTCCTCTAAATTGCCTAAGAGAGCAGCCAAACTGCCAGTCCAGTCCCCCTGACTGTGAAATGTCATTCGCCCTTAGAAATCTCTGGTTTGTCCTTTCTGAAACATTGACCATAAGTTTTCATTGTACCTGGTAGGTACTGGTTGTTTTTCTAACTAGGAAGACAACTTCTGGGTACTGTTTATACATTAATACATTTTACCAATAGTGACTGAGAGACAGGCTTTATACAGTTCCTAGAACAAGAATTAAACCGAGAAGACAGAGATGCTTCCTAAAGCACTGGTGGGAATGGTCAACCTGCATTCAGTCATTCAGTAATTAAGTCCTGACACCAGAACACAACTCAGATCAACCTCAATTTCAGAGCCACACTCCCATTACAAAGCTCGACTCACTCTCTCAGTATTTATGAACTGTTGCACTCTTACTATGTGAGTATAGTGAGTTATTTATTTTCTACATTTGGATCTGTGGGAGTGTTAAAGGTCAAGTGATGGTGAAAGTTGTCATGAAGATGCTGCTCGGAGGATGTCTCCTGCAGAACTCACATGAAAACGTGTTTGAGGAAGGACAGTTAAAACCCTATATATAGCCTTAAGAGGAAAGCGGTTTTTTTTTTAATTTTTTGGCAAAAATAAGTCCCTCTTGACTCCTTTCCCCTTTCGCTCCCTTTCTTCTTTCCTTCATAACCACTCTGATTCTTTTGTGTTGTAACCTTTATCTCATACCTAAGTAAGTTTTCTAATTCTCAACATTACAAAGATCACTAAAAAGCAACTATGATATATTCACTTAACCACGGGGCACAAAAATGACACTCTGTTCTTAAAAAAAAAGCTTCTACCAGTTTTTTTTTTTTTTACAGTGTTGCAGAATTCTTCAGTGTCTCACTTAATTCCTTGGGTGCTGTGATGCAAATATTAATGCAAGATTTAAAAAATCAGCGAAAAAACTGATGAGTGAAATATCATTCAATTTGGGTACAAAGCATACTTTCTTTTGTTATGGATTCAGTATTTGAGGGAATGAAAAATCCTAATGTGAAATCTCTGGAAATAGAGCCTTCTAATCTAAAAGTTAATGCAGAAAGCATTGTATCATTTGCAAATCAGTGATGTTTTTCATCTCTAGAAAATAATGTAAAATATTGCACCATTATTTTATTAGTAATTTTTCTTAATTTTGCTTTATAATATATATTAAGCATCTTGATAAGATACAGAAAAAAGCTTCCCTAAAATGTAGGGAGCCAATTTCATCAGTATAGTCAGCCTGACAGTTGGCTTTCACAGACTAAAATGTAACTTGATTTTTAAAAGTAGAAACATGGCCCAATTAATTTTACAATTAATTCATTTGTTCTAAAAAAGCTTTGATTATTTTTTCTGCCTAAAGATTTTATGTAGGACAGTTAGAAAGACAAGCTCCACAGTCAAGATGGATAATTATTTTGTTCAGCAACTCTTCTAAATACAAAGCTACACTAATATTAGGAAAATTAAAAATGATGGTTAACATAGTAATTTATGAAAACAAACTACCTTTTGGCTGGATGACTAAAAAGTTATAAAACATATTAGTGTCCCTAACAATAGATGTTGATTTTGACAAAAAGTCTCATAATCACAATATTTTACTTTTCTTAAAGTGTGAAATTACTTGCTTTAAATAAGTTAGGTATCATCTAAAATAACTTCTAAGGTAATAGAACCAAAATTAATACCAAGACAGAGAAAAGTGTGAGAATTGCAAGTAAAATTTTGAGAATATTGGCCCTCAAGTGATATTAATACAATACCAGAATGACCACATTGTCTAAGTCGGAGGATGTAGAGAATCCTCCATGTAGGATTTCTACAAGTTTAATTCAAGGCTCAAGATAGTAAACTTGCTAAACATTAGGGATTCTAGATTTTTAAGTGGTGTGTGACGGGATTTGATTTGGTTTTGTGCCTTAAAATTAATAACTTCCATTCAAGGAAATTGTAATGCTTTCTCCATACTATAAAGCTCTTTATGTGTATGGGTAAGATTAGAGTTGCTTTGAGGCTAGAAACATGTCTCATGCATAAGTGACAGTACCTTGGTTTACAATGCAAATTTTATGTTATGTGAGTTGCAAAATAATTTTTAGTACATACCATTGTTTCCTTAATAAATTATTAGATTACATAAGTTCATTGTATATTTGCATATGATATGGGATTTACATTTGATCCATTCACTTTAAGGCTGCAAATATAAATCTAACAATTAACAAACTTATAACTTAATAATCTTATGGTCTTCTTCATCTTTAATCAGCAAAGAATAAACCATCTGGATAAGAATTTTATAAGAATATAAAAAGGTTTTATGAAGAAAGAGCTAAGTAATGTTCATTTAAGATTTTATTCAAAAAGAATAACATAGAATCTGTGGACAACTTTGCATATAAAAATAAGAGTCTGAAGCCTCAAAGGAATCAAATTCATTGTTAATTTTTCAAGATGAAAAGCAAAACTGTCAACCAGTAACATTATATAAATGGGCCACTAATGATAAATGATGAAACAGTTAATTTTCTTTAGTGAACAATGACAACAAATTTTGAAATGTAAACATTTAATTTCATGTCGATTAAAAAATAACAAGGTTTGATTTCAATACTTAAATGAGAATGAGCTAATATTGTCTTGGCCTATCAAACAGTGATTCTAAAATTCTTCTGAAGTGTCTGGGACTTGTAAACTTCAGTTTACTTGGTTTTACTTTATTGGCTGGATATTAAATTACTGTACATTATTTGCTCATTCCATCAATATATTATTTGAGCTTTATAGGATAAATTAGTCTCCAAACATATATTGAGTGCTTATCCACTACAGTGTGCTAGATGACACAAAAATTAATTGAGAAAATTCCTCTTTCCCAATTATCCTCCCAAAGCAATAGACTCTCGAGGTACACTTTTTAAAACAAAATCTAAGAAATGCATACACAGTCTCAATCCATCTATAGCTAGCTTTTTCCAATCTGCTTCTCATTCTGTGCTCTGAAAGCTATGGGATTACTTCTAATGTTCTCATCCAAGTTTCTCTGCCCCATCAATACTGATTCAGTATGTGCTACTGAGACTATTTTGTGGCTGTATTATTTACTCAAATATCTACTGCTCAAATGCTGAGAAGACAAGATGTTAAAAATGATATAACAGTAGTATCAGGAAAAAAAAAATCTCAGCTACTCTGTCCATGTGGTAGAGACAGAACAATGAATGCTAGTTGTTTGATGTGATGGGATTTGGTCAGGTTTTGTGGTTTAAAATTGATCATTTCCATTCAAGGGAATTGCAATGCCTTCTCCATACTGTATAGCTCTTTGTGTATACTTATAAGATTAGAGTGGTGTTTTTCCCACTTCAGANTTTTTTTTTTTTTTTTTTTACAGTGTTGCAGAATTCTTCAGTGTCTCACTTAATTCCTTGGGTGCTGTGATGCAAATATTAATGCAAGATTTAAAAAATCAGCGAAAAAACTGATGAGTGAAATATCATTCAATTTGGGTACAAAGCATACTTTCTTTTGTTATGGATTCAGTATTTGAGGGAATGAAAAATCTTAATGTGAAATCTCTGGAAATAGAGCCTTCTAATCTAAAAGTTAATGCAGAAAGCATTGTATCATTTGCAAATCAGTGATGTTTTTCATCTCTAGAAAATAATGTAAAATATTGCACCATTATTTTATTAGTAATTTTTCTTAATTTTGCTTTATAATATATATTAAGCATCTTGATAAGATACAGAAAAAAGCTTCCCTAAAATGTAGGGAGCCAATTTCATCAGTATAGTCAGCCTGACAGTTGGCTTTCACAGACTAAAATGTAACTTGATTTTTAAAAGTAGAAACATGGCCCAATTAATTTTACAATTAATTCATTTGTTCTAAAAAAGCTTTGATTATTTTTTCTGCCTAAAGATTTTATGTAGGACAGTTAGAAAGACAAGCTCCACAGTCAAGATGGATAATTATTTTGTTCAGCAACTCTTCTAAATACAAAGCTACACTAATATTAGGAAAATTAAAAATGATGGTTAACATAGTAATTTATGAAAACAAACTACCTTTTGGCTGGATGACTAAAAAGTTATAAAACATATTAGTGTCCCTAACAATAGATGTTGATTTTGACAAAAAGTCTCATAATCACAATATTTTACTTTTCTTAAAGTGTGAAATTACTTGCTTTAAATAAGTTAGGTATCATCTAAAATAACTTCTAAGGTAATAGAACCAAAATTAATACCAAGACAGAGAAAAGTGTGAGAATTGCAAGTAAAATTTTGAGAATATTGGCCCTCAAGTGATATTAATACAATACCAGAATGACCACATTGTCTAAGTCGGAGGATGTAGAGAATCCTCCATGTAGGATTTCTACAAGTTTAATTCAAGGCTCAAGATAGTAAACTTGCTAAACATTAGGGATTCTAGATTTTTAAGTGGTGTGTGACGGGATTTGATTTGGTTTTGTGCCTTAAAATTAATAACTTCCATTCAAGGAAATTGTAATGCTTTCTCCATACTATAAAGCTCTTTATGTGTATGGGTAAGATTAGAGTTGCTTTGAGGCTAGAAACATGTCTCATGCATAAGTGACAGTACCTTGGTTTACAATGCAAATTTTATGTTATGTGAGTTGCAAAATAATTTTTAGTACATACCATTGTTTCCTTAATAAATTATTAGATTACATAAGTTCATTGTATATTTGCATATGATATGGGATTTACATTTGATCCATTCACTTTAAGGCTGCAAATATAAATCTAACAATTAACAAACTTATAACTTAATAATCTTATGGTCTTCTTCATCTTTAATCAGCAAAGAATAAACCATCTGGATAAGAATTTTATAAGAATATAAAAAGGTTTTATGAAGAAAGAGCTAAGTAATGTTCATTTAAGATTTTATTCAAAAAGAATAACATAGAATCTGTGGACAACTTTGCATATAAAAATAAGAGTCTGAAGCCTCAAAGGAATCAAATTCATTGTTAATTTTTCAAGATGAAAAGCAAAACTGTCAACCAGTAACATTATATAAATGGGCCACTAATGATAAATGATGAAACAGTTAATTTTCTTTAGTGAACAATGACAACAAATTTTGAAATGTAAACATTTAATTTCATGTCGATTAAAAAATAACAAGGTTTGATTTCAATACTTAAATGAGAATGAGCTAATATTGTCTTGGCCTATCAAACAGTGATTCTAAAATTCTTCTGAAGTGTCTGGGACTTGTAAACTTCAGTTTACTTGGTTTCACTTTATTGGCTGGATATTAAATTACTGTACATTATTTGCTCATTCCATCAATATATTATTTGAGCTTTATAGGATAAATTAGTCTCCAAACATATATTGAGTGCTTATCCACTACAGTGTGCTAGATGACACAAAAATTAATTGAGAAAATTCCTCTTTCCCAATTATCCTCCCAAAGCAATAGACTCTCGAGGTACACTTTTTAAAACAAAATCTAAGAAATGCATACACAGTCTCAATCCATCTATAGCTAGCTTTTTCCAATCTGCTTCTCATTCTGTGCTCTGAAAGCTATGGGATTACTTCTAATGTTCTCATCCAAGTTTCTCTGCCCCATCAATACTGATTCAGTATGTGCTACTGAGACTATTTTGTGGCTGTATTATTTACTCAAATATCTACTGCTCAAATGCTGAGAAGACAAGATGTTAAAAATGATATAACAGTAGTATCAGGAAAAAAAAAATCTCAGCTACTCTGTCCATGTGGTAGAGACAGAACAATGAATGCTAGTTGTTTGATGTGATGGGATTTGGTCAGGTTTTGTGGTTTAAAATTGATCATTTCCATTCAAGGGAATTGCAATGCCTTCTCCATACTGTATAGCTCTTTGTGTATACTTATAAGATTAGAGTGGTGTTTTTCCCACTTCAGAGAAATGTGATTAATGCAGAAATTTAAGATA
>SJYW01017226.1:130300-177694 GCA_006410735.1 Raphicerus campestris
TTCTACAAGTTTAATTCAAGGCTCAAGATAGTAAACTTGCTAAACATTAGGGATTCTAGATTTTTAAGTGGTGTGTGACGGGATTTGATTTGGTTTTGTGCCTTAAAATTAATAACTTCCATTCAAGGAAATTGTAATGCTTTCTCCATACTATAAAGCTCTTTATGTGTATGGGTAAGATTAGAGTTGCTTTGAGGCTAGAAACATGTCTCATGCATAAGTGACAGTACCTTGGTTTACAATGCAAATTTTATGTTATGTGAGTTGCAAAATAATTTTTAGTACATACCATTGTTTCCTTAATAAATTATTAGATTACATAAGTTCATTGTATATTTGCATATGATATGGGATTTACATTTGATCCATTCACTTTAAGGCTGCAAATATAAATCTAACAATTAACAAACTTATAACTTAATAATCTTATGGTCTTCTTCATCTTTAATCAGCAAAGAATAAACCATCTGGATAAGAATTTTATAAGAATATAAAAAGGTTTTATGAAGAAAGAGCTAAGTAATGTTCATTTAAGATTTTATTCAAAAAGAATAACATAGAATCTGTGGACAACTTTGCATATAAAAATAAGAGTCTGAAGCCTCAAAGGAATCAAATTCATTGTTAATTTTTCAAGATGAAAAGCAAAACTGTCAACCAGTAACATTATATAAATGGGCCACTAATGATAAATGATGAAACAGTTAATTTTCTTTAGTGAACAATGACAACAAATTTTGAAATGTAAACATTTAATTTCATGTCGATTAAAAAATAACAAGGTTTGATTTCAATACTTAAATGAGAATGAGCTAATATTGTCTTGGCCTATCAAACAGTGATTCTAAAATTCTTCTGAAGTGTCTGGGACTTGTAAACTTCAGTTTACTTGGTTTCACTTTATTGGCTGGATATTAAATTACTGTACATTATTTGCTCATTCCATCAATATATTATTTGAGCTTTATAGGATAAATTAGTCTCCAAACATATATTGAGTGCTTATCCACTACAGTGTGCTAGATGACACAAAAATTAATTGAGAAAATTCCTCTTTCCCAATTATCCTCCCAAAGCAATAGACTCTCGAGGTACACTTTTTAAAACAAAATCTAAGAAATGCATACACAGTCTCAATCCATCTATAGCTAGCTTTTTCCAATCTGCTTCTCATTCTGTGCTCTGAAAGCTATGGGATTACTTCTAATGTTCTCATCCAAGTTTCTCTGCCCCATCAATACTGATTCAGTATGTGCTACTGAGACTATTTTGTGGCTGTATTATTTACTCAAATATCTACTGCTCAAATGCTGAGAAGACAAGATGTTAAAAATGATATAACAGTAGTATCAGGAAAAAAAAATCTCAGCTACTCTGTCCATGTGGTAGAGACAGAACAATGAATGCTAGTTGTTTGATGTGATGGGATTTGGTCAGGTTTTGTGGTTTAAAATTGATCATTTCCATTCAAGGGAATTGCAATGCCTTCTCCATACTGTATAGCTCTTTGTGTATACTTATAAGATTAGAGTGGTGTTTTTCCCACTTCAGAGAAATGTGATTAATGCAGAAATTTAAGATAGAGAGGGCTTTCTAGGCAGATTCTTTACCACAAGATCACCCATGGTAAAGAGTCTGTCTTCCAATGCAAGTCTTGCAAAAGACACCTGTTAGATTCCTGGTTTGGGAAGATCCCCTGGAGTAGGAAATGGCAACCCATTCCAGTATTCTTGCCTGGAAAATTCTATGAACAAAGGTCCAAAGGGCTGCAGAGAGTCAGATACGTTGGGCATGATTCAGAGACTAAGCACAGCACACACAAAGATTATTGAAAAGACAGTACACATCAGAAAAGAAGAGGAAGACCCAGTGACTTAAGTTATGTTTTACATTTAAAGGAAAGGGAATTGGTGATGTCACACAATAGCAACAGCGAAAGGAGCAAAAACTGTAGAGAAAATACAGGCCATCAAGATTGAGAAAACTCTGCTGACATGAAAAGAAGTGTGCTAGAGGCATGAAAGGACTCCATGTGGCTCAAGGACTAGGGGTTTGTTTGCAAATGATACATTTTCACGGACTTCCTAAAATGATGAAAAGATTTCGCAGATGGCCAAAATAATGTTTAATTATAATTATTGTGACTGTATGTTTACTCCAAGGTTATGCAGCCCATTTTGCTATTCTGTTTTCCCTTTCCACTCACAGCCACGTTTCTAGAGAGAATAGTCTATAATAGCTGTCTCTGTTTCCCCACTTTACTCACCAGTAATCACCAATGCTGATGATCACCCTGAAATATGGCATCTATCGCTACAACTGTTCTTGCCTTTGGTTAAGATCATCAATGTCCTTCAGATTACCCAGTGGTGGGAGAGTTTTTGTCCTTGAACTTCCTGTAGCATTGAGGAATTGAACACGTTCTCTTTTTCAAACACCTGTTTTCTCTTTGCTCAAAATGCTTCTTGCCCTAGTATTTTTCCTTCAATGTCCTGCTTTCTCATGATTTTTGTCCCATTTTTCTAACTATTCCCCTAGTTTCTTTAGAGTTTCTATCCATTTAAAAATATGTCTCTTCCCTGAATTGTTTCACTGACCCATTTTGCTTTGCAATTCACATTTCTCAACTTGCAGTCAATTCACACTCTGTTTGGGTAATCTCACCCACTCACATTGATTTGTATGCCAGTTAGAAAGTAAGAAGGAATCCAAGAGTGTCTTCTCTGTATTTTAGTCATACAGTTCAAAAAAACTCACCTCCTCCAGAAAGTCTTCAAAGTTAGTTGAGTTGATTTAAATACATAACCTGTCTTCTCTTAAAACCCACTTATATTTACCCTGTAAACATTAAGAGCCCACCTGCTCACACAAGTAGACATAAGAGACACAGGTTTGATCCCTGGGTTGGGAAGGTCACCTGGAGGAGGTCATGGCAACCCACTTCAATATTCTTGTCTGGAGAGTCCCATGGATAGAGGAATCTGGTGGACTACCATCCATAGGATCGCAAAGAGTCAGAAAACTGAAGTGACTTATCACACATNTTTCGCAGATGGCCAAAATAATGTTTAATTATAATTATTGTGACTGTATGTTTACTCCAAGGTTATGCAGCCCATTTTGGTATTCTGTTTTCCCTTTCCACTCACAGCCATGTTTCTAGAGAGAATAGTCTATAATAGCTGTCTCTGTTTCCCCATTTTACTCACCAGTAATCACCAATGCTGATCACCCTGAAATATGGCATCTATCACTACAACTGCTCTTGCCTTTGGTTAAGATCATCAGTGTCCTTCAAATTACCCAGTGGTGGGAGAGTTTTTGTCCTTGAACTTCCTGTAGCATTGAGGAATTGAACATGTTCTCTTTCTCAAACACCTGTTTTCTCTGCTCAATATGCTTCTTGCCCAAGTATTTTTCCTCCAATGTCCTGCTTTCTGGCGATTTTTGTCCCATTTTTCTAGCTATTCCCCTAGTTTCTTTAGAGTTTCTATCCATTTAAAAATATGTCTCTTCCCTGGATTGTTTCACTGACCCATTTTGCTTTGCAATTCACACTTCTCAATTTGTCCTCAATTCACACTCTGTCTGGGTAATCTCACCCACTCACATTGATTCGTATGCCAGTTAGAAAGTAAAAAGGAATCCAAGAGTGTCTTCTCTGTATTTTAGTCATACAGTTGAAAAAAAAACTCACCTCCTCCAGAAAGTCTTCAAAGTTAGTTGAGTTGATTTAAATACATAACCTGTTTTCTCTTACAACTCACTTATATTTACCCTGTAAACATTAAGAGCCCACCTGCCCACACAAGTAGACATAAGAGACACAGGTTTGATCCCTGGGTTGGGAAGGTCACCTGGAGGAGGTCATGGCAACCCACTTCAATATTCTTGTCTGGAGAGTCCCATGGATAGAGGAATCTGGTGGACTACCATCCATAGGATCGCAAAGAGTCAGAAAACTGAAGTGACTTATCACACATACAAACATTATTTACACTCAACTTAATCCTTTGATGTTCTGAGTTTTATGTATTTTGTGCCCCTGTCTTTTCTTAATTACATTGAAAAGAAAGTAACACTTAATTTATGAAATAGTAAGATTTATAGAAAAGCAGTAAATTTTCATTTGGGTGCTAAAAAAAAATCTCTTCGATAATTTTCAAAGACATTTTTGACAAAAATCATATCAACATCCCAGTGCTTTTGAAATTTCAGGGGTATACACACTGATGCACACACATAAAGAACCAAAGTTTGTCACATTACTGGGAAATAATGATCATGATTTATCTCAGAGATATTTTTGTTATATATGGTTTTCCATTATTCACATTTTAATTAAGATATCTTAAAAACTAGAGCATCACATACAATGAAATGAAACCAGCTGGAGAGGCTTTAAAAATTCTTGGTGAAAATCAGACACAAATCTAAGACTAACAATATAAGGTTATAGAAAAATACAGACATTTGTTGGCAAAGTACTGTCACTGCTTTTTGATATTCTGTCTAGGTTGATCATAGCTTTTCTTCCAAGGAGCAAGCATTTTTAAATTTCATGGCTGCAGGCACCATCTGCAGTGATTGTGGAGCCCCCAAAATGAAGTCTGTCACTGTTTCTATTGTTTCTGCGTCTATTTACCATGAAGTGATGGGACCAGATGCCATGATCTTCTTTTTTTAAATGTTTAGTTTTAAGCCTGCTCTTTCACTCTCCTCTTTCACTTTCATCAAGTGATTCTTTAGTTCCTTTTCACTTTATGTCATATCTGAGGTTATTGATATTTCTGCCACCAATCTTGATTCCAGCTTGTGCTTCATCCAGCCCTGCATTTTGCATGATGTACTCTGTATATAAGTTAAATAAGCGGGTTGACAATATACAGCCTTGATGTATTCCTTTTCCTAATTTAGAATCAATCTGTTGTTCCATGTCCGGTTCTAACTGTTGCTTCTTGACCTGCATACAGGTTTCTCAGAAGGGCGGTAAGGTGGTCTGGTATTCCCATTTCTTTAAGAATTTTCCACAGTTTGTTGTGATCCACACAATCAAAGGCGTTAGCATAGTCAATAAGGCAAAAGTAGATGTTTTTCTGGAACTCTCTTGCTTTTTTGATGATTCAGTGGATGTTGGCAATTTGATTTCTGATTCACTGTCTTTCCTAAATCCAGCTTGAACATCAGGAAGTTCTTGGTTCATGTACTGTTGAAGCGTGACTTGGAGAATTTTGAGCATTACTTTGCTAGAGTGGGAGATGAGTGCAATTCTGCGGTAGTTTGAACATTCTTGGCATTGCCTTTCTTTGGGATTGGAATGAAAACCAACTGCTTCCAGTCCTGTGGCCACTGCTGAGTTTTCCAAATTTGCTGGTATGTAGAGTGCAGCACTTTCACAGCATCATCTTTAGGATTTGAAACAGCTCAGCTGAAATTCCATCACCTCCACTAGCTTTGTTCGTAGTGATGCTTCCTAAGGCCCACTTGACTTTGCACTCCAGGATGTCTGTCTCTAGGTATATGATCACACTATCGTGGTTATCTGGGTCATTAAGATCTTTTTTGTATAGTTCTTCTGTGTATTCTTGCTACCTCTTCTTAATATCTTCTGCTCTTGTTAGGTCCATACCATTTCTGTCCTTTATTGTGTTAATATGAGAACTAATTTCATTTATTTCTTAAATTTATATTCAAAAGTTAAAGTAAAATTAAACACATTGATAAGCCACCATTGATGAAACAGAGAAAGTTTAACCTAAGATTATGAGGATTTAGTGTCTTCATTGATTGATTATGCCTTGGCTCTTCTCATCCTCCATTTTGCTGCTGGAGGTTCAGGTAAAGAGCTTATTATCATCAAAAAGAAAAGCTTCAAAGTGTGCATTTACCGTAGTGCTTTGGAGAAATGTAAAAAGATCTAAAGCATGTGCTTTTTCCACAACTGCGTGTACATAACACAGAAAAACCCTTAAATGCATTTTGCATTAAAAAGTTTGAAACATTTCAAATTTTATATTTGAAAATAATTTCTAATGACAAAATGTTAGTCACTCAGTCACGTCCAACTCTTTGTGATCCCATGGACTGCAGCCTGCCAGGCTCCTCTATCCATGGAATTTTTTCAGGCAAGAATACTGGAGTGGGTAACCATTTCCTTCTCCAGGAAATCTTCCAGCCCCAGGGATTGAATCTGATCTCTTGCATTGCAGACAGATTCTTTACTGTTTGAACCATCACTTTTCTATAACAATGACAAAAGGGTCTACCTATTTCCAATACTTGTGTATTTGCCTTTGAGCTTAGAATTCCTGCAATGATTTATTTATTTTCTTTTTTGCTTTCAATCTTTTTCTATTGTCATATAATCTCTTTTTTAATCTTTATTTTACTTTGAGCTTTCATTTCAAACTGAATAACACTAAGTGCTTACACTTATATCATACTTAGTATTTACTAAATACTCTCCCCAAGCACTTTGCTTCTATCACATCATTTCCTTCTTTTCAAGAATCTATGAGGTAGGTAGTATTATTATCTTATTCATTTTACCATTGGAGACATTGAAACACAGAAATAATAAGCAATCTACCAGGTCTCCCAACCAATAACCTGCAACCCTAGGACTGAATGCCCACATGGGTCTAGCTGAAAGTCCCTGTATTAACCACTACACTGTACTGACTGTTTAACATTTTTGAAACAGAGATGAAGAGTTCTTTCAAATGTCCTTTTGCTGGCTGGCTTATTTTTATTGGCTGGTATGTAATAATTTTGTGTGTGTGTTTTAAGTGGATTGGTTTTGTATAATTCCATGCTGGTTCTTTTATAGTGATTGCTCACATTTGAGTGAGGGAAATCTTTTTTTAATAATTTAATTTGTATATTTATTTATGGCTGCGCTGGGTCTTTGTTGCTGTGCACGGGCTTTCTCTAGTTGTGACTAGCAGGGGGTACTCTAGTTGCCATGCACAGACTTCCCATTGCAGCGGCTTCTCTTGCTGCACACCACAGGCTCTAGGGTGCGAGGGCTTCAGTAGTTTTGGCCCATGGGCTCAGCAGTTGTGGCTCCCAGGCTCTTGAGCACAGGTTCGCTAATTGTGTAGCACATGCTCAGCAACATATGGGATCTTTCCAAATTGGAGATCAAACCTGTGTCTCCTACATTGGCAGGTGGATTCTTCACCACTGAGCCACCAGGGAAGCCCCTGAGTGTGGGAAATTCTTTTAAAGCTAGTTATTTTCCAAAATTTTGAGTGAAGAAGTGGAATTTAAGGAATTGATCTGGCAGCTTCAATTGACAACCAGCATCTCTGAACTTTTCCCCAGGTCTCCACTATACTTTAATCTGGGCATGTGCATTCCTACATGGCATAGGATATTTGAAAGTTGATCATTTACCTTCAGCAGAATGTAGTCAGCTGCTGCAAAGCTCATAGCCACTTGCCCACTTCCTCACCTCACCTTGCCTACACCAGGCTTGCTTAGGTTTCTATAAATGTCCTTTATCCTTGGTGTCCCTTGCTGCTCTCAGGTATGGAACCAGATTCAGGAAATCCACAAAACTTGCCTATGACTTTGGGATTTGTTTTCACAAGTAAGCAGAAAGGATGTTTCCTCACACTGGAGAATCTGGCTTGGATAGGACACATTGGAGAAATCTGGCCTGGATAGGACATGGAAGTTTATTTGTGAATTCCAAATTCCCAGACCTCAAGGACTCTTCTGAACCCACCTAGGGTGCACAATGATGTCTCCCCATCTTTATTTGAAATTCTGTTCTTGCTGAGTTAGCATCAGTAAGAATAATTCCTCCTGTCTCTGACGTCATTTTTCGGTCCTGCTTTCATCTTGTTTCTTCATCCTACTCCTTCAACACTGCTGTTCTCCAGGCTTCCACACATGAGTCTCCTGAGATGTGATACATGTTTCTTTGATGATTTTATCTCCTCCTCTTATCAAACAATAGCCTCTCTTATGCAGGTAACTCCCCTAATGAAGCTTAGTCTGGTTTCCTACTGTTTATTTCTACATTTGCCTGCTGTTCCTGTACATTTCAAACTTGATGTCCCACCAGCATCCTTTGTCATGTTCTGAATGGACCCAGCTTTCTTTCCTTACAAACTTGTTCCTTATTTATGTTTTTATGTTGGTTAATGATATTGCTCTGTTCTCAGTTAACTAAGCCAGAGACTCAGGCTCTCCCTACAGCTTTCATTTTCCACATCCTGCTTTTCTCACATGACCACATCCTTCCATTCTATCTGTGTCTGTCTACCACATTTCTTTTTTTCCCCCATATTGCACAAGCCACATCACCTTACCTTAAATCTTCATCAAATATCATTTGCTCTAGTGCAGTTATCTCCCAATTTGTTTCCCAGAATCCATCTTACTGGCTTACCTGGTTGCTCAGTGGTAAAGAACACACCTGACAATGCAGGAGATGCAGACTTGACCCCTGGGTCAGGAAGGTCCCTGGGAGAAGGAAATGGAAACTCACTCTAGTATTTTAGCCTGGGAAATCCCATGGACAGAGGAGCCTACTGCGCTGCAGTCCATGAGGTCACGAAGAATCGGACATGACCTAGTGACAATCCAACAATCCATCTTACACTCCTCAGCTACCCTGCCTCTCTTGCTGTTAGAGGAATCTTTCTAGTCTTCAAAATTGATTTTATCACTTCTAGGAGTGTTACTACAGGTGTGACTCAAGCTCTCAATTCTTCCATTTCTTCCACTGCAACATGCAGACAGTAGTACTTCCTCATAGTATTGTGTTCAAAATCAAGTGGACAAATCAGGAGAAGTGCCTGGCACACATTAAGTGCTCAAGAAAATATGTGCTCACTTATTCTGAATGCCTGATATTCCTCCAAACTGGACTTTTTTAGTTTTCTGACCATACCTGTGTCCCTCTCATCTCTGGCCCTTCACAGATAACTTCTTCCTGTAAGTCTTTCCCTCCTTTAGTGGAATAATTTCTAATCATCTCTTGAGTTTCCACTTATCACTTACTGGCAGATGACATCTCTGATACTTGGAGAGCCAGTGTCATTGTCATGTGCTCCCGAAGCATCGTCCACCTCCTCAATCTATGGATATCTTTATATTTTAGGCATTGTGAGAATCCAGCACAGTACCTGGCATATAGAAATACCTTAATATTTTTGAGTGAAAGGATAATGATGTATTTTTTTAAAAGGTTCAGAGTATAGGCTTTTAGATTGGCCCATATTATCTTTTATTGTTAAATCTGGTTACTTGTCATTCAGCCCTCATGATAGAACACTGCAGCTCAGTCACCTGCTGTGCTTGTTAATAGAACTCAAATCAGGACGCCAGAATTCTGGTTTCTCTGATCCACTGTAAAACGAACGTAGATTCAATCAGTGGAAATGAATCCCCACCTGTTTTGCATCATTACTCTCTTCTAGCATAATCTCTGACCTAATACTTACTTACATAGCCAACTCTCTGGTTAATCTGTGAGATCATTATTCATATCCTATCTTCAGCACCATGCTGGCTATTCTCAGTTGCCAACTGTCCGCCACCCCTCCATTCTCTGCTTTTAGTTGTTCTGCCCTTGAAGCCTGACCCCTGTGGACCATATCACCTGGCCTCCCTTCTTCCTGGCTTCCCTGGGGTCCAGCCAATGGGAAGTCCAGAAAGGAGGTGATGGGCAGAAGAGGAAGTTCCTACTGGGAGACATTCCCTCCTCATGTCCTGGTAGCTACCATTTTAACTGTACATCTGATTATATCATTTTTTTCTGCTCCTTCNGGCTTTCTAGGCAGATTCTTTACCACAAGATCACCCATGGTAAAGAGTCTGTCTTCCAATGCAAGTCTTGCAAAAGACACCTGTTAGATTCCTGGTTTGGGAAGATCCCCTGGAGTAGGAAATGGCAACCCATTCCAGTATTCTTGCCTGGAAAATTCTATGAACAAAGGTCCAAAGGGCTGCAGAGAGTCAGATACGTTGGGCATGATTCAGAGACTAAGCACAGCACACACAAAGATTATTGAAAAGACAGTACACATCAGAAAAGAAGAGGAAGACCCAGTGACTTAAGTTATGTTTTACATTTAAAGGAAAGGGAATTGGTGATGTCACACAATAGCAACAGCGAAAGGAGCAAAAACTGTAGAGAAAATACAGGCCATCAAGATTGAGAAAACTCTGCTGACATGAAAAGAAGTGTGCTAGAGGCATGAAAGGACTCCATGTGGCTCAAGGACTAGGGGTTTGTTTGCAAATGATACATTTTCACGGACTTCCTAAAATGATGAAAAGATTTCGCAGATGGCCAAAATAATGTTTAATTATAATTATTGTGACTGTATGTTTACTCCAAGGTTATGCAGCCCATTTTGGTATTCTGTTTTCCCTTTCCACTCACAGCCATGTTTCTAGAGAGAATAGTCTATAATAGCTGTCTCTGTTTCCCCATTTTACTCACCAGTAATCACCAATGCTGATCACCCTGAAATATGGCATCTATCACTACAACTGCTCTTGCCTTTGGTTAAGATCATCAGTGTCCTTCAAATTACCCAGTGGTGGGAGAGTTTTTGTCCTTGAACTTCCTGTAGCATTGAGGAATTGAACATGTTCTCTTTCTCAAACACCTGTTTTCTCTGCTCAATATGCTTCTTGCCCAAGTATTTTTCCTCCAATGTCCTGCTTTCTGGCGATTTTTGTCCCATTTTTCTAGCTATTCCCCTAGTTTCTTTAGAGTTTCTATCCATTTAAAAATATGTCTCTTCCCTGGATTGTTTCACTGACCCATTTTGCTTTGCAATTCACACTTCTCAATTTGTCCTCAATTCACACTCTGTCTGGGTAATCTCACCCACTCACATTGATTCGTATGCCAGTTAGAAAGTAAAAAGGAATCCAAGAGTGTCTTCTCTGTATTTTAGTCATACAGTTGAAAAAAAAACTCACCTCCTCCAGAAAGTCTTCAAAGTTAGTTGAGTTGATTTAAATACATAACCTGTTTTCTCTTACAACTCACTTATATTTACCCTGTAAACATTAAGAGCCCACCTGCCCACACAAGTAGACATAAGAGACACAGGTTTGATCCCTGGGTTGGGAAGGTCACCTGGAGGAGGTCATGGCAACCCACTTCAATATTCTTGTCTGGAGAGTCCCATGGATAGAGGAATCTGGTGGACTACCATCCATAGGATCGCAAAGAGTCAGAAAACTGAAGTGACTTATCACACATACAAACATTATTTACACTCAACTTAATCCTTTGATGTTCTGAGTTTTATGTATTTTGTGCCCCTGTCTTTTCTTAATTACATTGAAAAGAAAGTAACACTTAATTTATGAAATAGTAAGATTTATAGAAAAGCAGTAAATTTTCATTTGGGTGCTAAAAAAAAATCTCTTCGATAATTTTCAAAGACATTTTTGACAAAAATCATATCAACATCCCAGTGCTTTTGAAATTTCAGGGGTATACACACTGATGCACACACATAAAGAACCAAAGTTTGTCACATTACTGGGAAATAATGATCATGATTTATCTCAGAGATATTTTTGTTATATATGGTTTTCCATTATTCACATTTTAATTAAGATATCTTAAAAACTAGAGCATCACATACAATGAAATGAAACCAGCTGGAGAGTCTTTAAAAATTCTTGGTGAAAATCAGACACAAATCTAAGACTAACAATATAAGGTTATAGAAAAATACAGACATTTGTTGGCAAAGTACTGTCACTGCTTTTTGATATTCTGTCTAGGTTGATCATAGCTTTTCTTCCAAGGAGCAAGCATTTTTAAATTTCATGGCTGCAGGCACCATCTGCAGTGATTGTGGAGCCCCCAAAATGAAGTCTGTCACTGTTTCTATTGTTTCTGCGTCTATTTACCATGAAGTGATGGGACCAGATGCCATGATCTTCTTTTTTTAAATGTTTAGTTTTAAGCCTGCTCTTTCACTCTCCTCTTTCACTTTCATCAAGTGATTCTTTAGTTCCTTTTCACTTTATGTCATATCTGAGGTTATTGATATTTCTGCCACCAATCTTGATTCCAGCTTGTGCTTCATCCAGCCCTGCATTTTGCATGATGTACTCTGTATATAAGTTAAATAAGCGGGTTGACAATATACAGCCTTGATGTATTCCTTTTCCTAATTTAGAATCAATCTGTTGTTCCATGTCCGGTTCTAACTGTTGCTTCTTGACCTGCATACAGGTTTCTCAGAAGGGCGGTAAGGTGGTCTGGTATTCCCATTTCTTTAAGAATTTTCCACAGTTTGTTGTGATTCACACAATCAAAGGCGTTAGCATAGTCAATAAGGCAAAAGTAGATGTTTTTCTGGAACTCTCTTGCTTTTTTGATGATTCAGTGGATGTTGGCAATTTGATTTCTGATTCACTGTCTTTCCTAAATCCAGCTTGAACATCAGGAAGTTCTTGGTTCATGTACTGTTGAAGCGTGACTTGGAGAATTTTGAGCATTACTTTGCTAGAGTGGGAGATGAGTGCAATTCTGCGGTAGTTTGAACATTCTTGGCATTGCCTTTCTTTGGGATTGGAATGAAAACCAACTGCTTCCAGTCCTGTGGCCACTGCTGAGTTTTCCAAATTTGCTGGTATGTAGAGTGCAGCACTTTCACAGCATCATCTTTAGGATTTGAAACAGCTCAGCTGAAATTCCATCACCTCCACTAGCTTTGTTCGTAGTGATGCTTCCTAAGGCCCACTTGACTTTGCACTCCAGGATGTCTGTCTCTAGGTATATGATCACACTATCGTGGTTATCTGGGTCATTAAGATCTTTTTTGTATAGTTCTTCTGTGTATTCTTGCTACCTCTTCTTAATATCTTCTGCTCTTGTTAGGTCCATACCATTTCTGTCCTTTATTGTGTTAATATGAGAACTAATTTCATTTATTTCTTAAATTTATATTCAAAAGTTAAAGTAAAATTAAACACATTGATAAGCCACCATTGATGAAACAGAGAAAGTTTAACCTAAGATTATGAGGATTTAGTGTCTTCATTGATTGATTATGCCTTGGCTCTTCTCATCCTCCATTTTGCTGCTGGAGGTTCAGGTAAAGAGCTTATTATCATCAAAAAGAAAAGCTTCAAAGTGTGCATTTACCGTAGTGCTTTGGAGAAATGTAAAAAGATCTAAAGCATGTGCTTTTTCCACAACTGCGTGTACATAACACAGAAAAACCCTTAAATGCATTTTGCATTAAAAAGTTTGAAACATTTCAAATTTTATATTTGAAAATAATTTCTAATGACAAAATGTTAGTCACTCAGTCACGTCCAACTCTTTGTGATCCCATGGACTGCAGCCTGCCAGGCTCCTCTATCCATGGAATTTTTTCAGGCAAGAATACTGGAGTGGGTAACCATTTCCTTCTCCAGGAAATCTTCCAGCCCCAGGGATTGAATCTGATCTCTTGCATTGCAGACAGATTCTTTACTGTTTGAACCATCACTTTTCTATAACAATGACAAAAGGGTCTACCTATTTCCAATACTTGTGTATTTGCCTTTGAGCTTAGAATTCCTGCAATGATTTATTTATTTTCTTTTTTGCTTTCAATCTTTTTCTATTGTCATATAATCTCTTTTTTAATCTTTATTTTACTTTGAGCTTTCATTTCAAACTGAATAACACTAAGTGCTTACACTTATATCATACTTAGTATTTACTAAATACTCTCCCCAAGCACTTTGCTTCTATCACATCATTTCCTTCTTTTCAAGAATCTATGAGGTAGGTAGTATTATTATCTTATTCATTTTACCATTGGAGACATTGAAACACAGAAATAATAAGCAATCTACCAGGTCTCCCAACCAATAACCTGCAACCCTAGGACTGAATGCCCACATGGGTCTAGCTGAAAGTCCCTGTATTAACCACTACACTGTACTGACTGTTTAACATTTTTGAAACAGAGATGAAGAGTTCTTTCAAATGTCCTTTTGCTGGCTGGCTTATTTTTATTGGCTGGTATGTAATAATTTTGTGTGTGTGTTTTAAGTGGATTGGTTTTGTATAATTCCATGCTGGTTCTTTTATAGTGATTGCTCACATTTGAGTGAGGGAAATCTTTTTTTAATAATTTAATTTGTATATTTATTTATGGCTGCGCTGGGTCTTTGTTGCTGTGCACGGGCTTTCTCTAGTTGTGACTAGCAGGGGGTACTCTAGTTGCCATGCACAGACTTCCCATTGCAGCGGCTTCTCTTGCTGCACACCACAGGCTCTAGGGTGCGAGGGCTTCAGTAGTTTTGGCCCATGGGCTCAGCAGTTGTGGCTCCCAGGCTCTTGAGCACAGGTTCGCTAATTGTGTAGCACATGCTCAGCAACATATGGGATCTTTCCAAATTGGAGATCAAACCTGTGTCTCCTACATTGGCAGGTGGATTCTTCACCACTGAGCCACCAGGGAAGCCCCTGAGTGTGGGAAATTCTTTTAAAGCTAGTTATTTTCCAAAATTTTGAGTGAAGAAGTGGAATTTAAGGAATTGATCTGGCAGCTTCAATTGACAACCAGCATCTCTGAACTTTTCCCCAGGTCTCCACTATACTTTAATCTGGGCATGTGCATTCCTACATGGCATAGGATATTTGAAAGTTGATCATTTACCTTCAGCAGAATGTAGTCAGCTGCTGCAAAGCTCATAGCCACTTGCCCACTTCCTCACCTCACCTTGCCTACACCAGGCTTGCTTAGGTTTCTATAAATGTCCTTTATCCTTGGTGTCCCTTGCTGCTCTCAGGTATGGAACCAGATTCAGGAAATCCACAAAACTTGCCTATGACTTTGGGATTTGTTTTNTTTTTGCCCCTGAAAACTACCCGAGTATTGTGGATTCTAAACATAGATTAACTTATCCAAAAGTAAAAAATAAATAATGTTTCTGACAGTTTGGCTAAAAAGTAATTTAGTACATATTCTGATATGGTTTCCTTACTTTTAATAGTTGAGGAACATTATTGAGGGCTAAAGCAGCTCTACTACAACAAAAAAATCTGAAAGTAGATCTATTCCTTTCTATTTTGTAGATTGAACATATGTACCATGGGATTTTATTAGAAATGAGAGAACAGATCATCTTGCTCATAAAATATTTAAAATGTTTGTTAAGGAAAATGCCATCCCAAAGACTTCATACAGACATATCAGCTATTTTATGTCACAACTACCGCTTAAAAAAGAATGTCCCAAGGAGTAAAAAGGCAATTGCTGACTATTTTTCTTTTCTCTCTCCTGTTTTAATTTTTACTCTGTGGTCATCTCCCCTGTAGAAGATTTTAGGTGAAAATTACATTTATCATGATATTGTATTGTTCTCATTACCAGTGAGTAGATACACTAACTATAGTAAATTTAGATGTGCATAATATGTTAAAAAAAATTATAAGGAACAATCTAGAAAGTTTGCTGTTAAATTATATTAAAGAATGATTTTGTAAGTGAGATTTATCTATTCAGGGACTAGGTATACAGATGTAGATATTTCAATTTAAAATTCTAAACATATTTAATGAAAGAATAGGATTTCGCTGAGTTAATATTTGCTAAAGGAAACTAATTAATAGATTTCAGGAACCTTGTCTAGCTCTTTTCAAGATGATGTGAGGTGAATAAACCAACCTGTAATAAAGGTGATCATTTACTAGTTTATAGATTGACACGACTCTCATGAAGGTTAAGTCTTCTTTCATCCGTTTTCTTTTTTTCTCGTTAAATTTCTTCATGCTGTTTTCTACAACATGTTCTCTGATGAGCCTGGAATCATTGGTGCACACAGGCAAACAGCCCATAAATTCTCCCCATAAATACAAATATGTGCTCACATTCACACGCCCGTAGAGACAGAGGTTTCGGCTGTAAGGTGAAGCGATTTTCAAGCTTGTGTGTTTAGGACACTTTTATTCTTCAGCCGTCAGGATGCAGTGCTGTAAAGATCCTCGGAGTGGAGCTCAACCCCAGCCCACGGCAGTCTCTGAGGGCCTTACCACCTTGGTGCAAGGTCATTCACATCCCCTCCCTCCTCCTCGCTCCCCTTTAGCCAACTGGGAATTCAACAATACAATCTTGACTAGAGTCTTCAGACTATACCATTAGCTTATTGAGCAACTGCACCTGCTTTTAAATTTTAATGATGCATTTTAAATATGATAAATAGAGTATACTTGAACAGTTGTATGCAAGTCAGATAAACTGATCTTTGTTACTCTTCAGATATCACTTTCTGAAGAATAGACTTGTAATCATAAGGTTGATTTAGTTACAGAAGTGCCTGTGGCTTTCAAACGACTGCTGTTTTGTCCCAATGAACAGAAAATAGAGATTGGGAGCAAATGTTTTAAGGGTTTTATAAATGGAAGCGTTTTAACTTAGAATTGATGAGAAAAAAAAAATAAGTTTTACCAATACTCTCACTGACAGTGTTTAAGGAAACTTCTGTTTACTGAAACACTATAAAGGTGACATGTAGAAATTACCACGGAAGTGATTCAAGACTCCATTATTGCATTGCTTAGGAAAACAGAATTCAAGAAATTTGCTATGGTAATTGCCTGATTAAGACAAGAAATCAACTGGAAATCAGACTGATTTAAAACCTGGGATCTTCTAGCACATCCTAGACACCTTTAATCTTATAATTCCACAGGGAGCGGAGAGTGACCCAGAAGGAGTAACAGAAGGAAATAATTTTATTGCAGAGGGGAAGACTACATAATCTGTGAAGTAGAATACTGAGGTGGAAGATCGAGGCAATTCCTCAGGTAATTTTAATTACCCCAGATATCTAGATATTTCACAGAAAGAGAAGACACTTGATTTAAAGGAATAGGATATTAAATTAGTTTCTGAAGTTTTACTTTAGTTTCTTAAAAAACATTTTTTGAAACATCATTATCTTTTAAGGTGTCATTTCTTTGTAAATATAAAAATCTCTATCACTGGATAAGAAATATTTTGTGTTTCCTGAATAAGTGACATTTCTCATTTGTTTTAAATTTTTTTCTTGTTCTTTCTGATATGAGTGCTACTGCACATACATTTACCTTTGTGTGGCTCTTTTGAAGTGTTGCATATATATACTTTAAAAATACATAAGAAGCTGCATAGCTAAAATCTGAAACAATCATCTTAAAATAGTCTTTATTTAAAGGTAAGTATGGAAGGTATCAGAAAATATCAGTGTTTTCTGAAAAGGAGCATTAGCAAAATAAATCTAATGCAATAATACAGTATTATTAAAATGGTCCAATTTAGTCCTAAATTTCTCATAAAGCATAACACAAAGTCCTATAAACTACAAAGTAGGATCTTGAAAACACATACGATATGCATATGCATTTATATCCAAATTACTAGCATTCAGACAAGATTATGGACAATGCAGGCGATTTTAAAAGGAAAAAAAAATCCTTTTTAACATGTATATACAGGAATAGAGAAAATAAAGTTCATATGATAAGAATCTCATTTTTTTAATGAGACAATTCACCAGAAGAGTGTGCATTTTTTATGACCAGGAAGAAGAATCATTTGTTTTATGCAACAGTAATTTTATATACAGCTACTCCTATATCTTTCCTTCTGTCACAGAATTTGGCGATGGTTCAGTATGAACTAAACCCTGAAGTTAATTTAATAAATTGCATAACCCACAATACTGGAAGGAATCAAGAAATTAGACAGGAATAATAGTGTAATGTATCTCACATATCAAATGACAATATTTATCATCATGCTTTGCGATATATTAACTAATTTGTGTAAGCTTTTTTTATACATTTAACTAATTTGTTGACTCTGCAAACCAGCTGGTTTTAGAAAACAAATTGACTTTCTGTAAAATGGCAAGATGAGAAACCAGAACCAGACTAAGATCTTCCTGGTCTCAGGAGACCTGGATTCCATCTGCTTTTGAGGAACCAATGGGATATGTGGGCCCCCTTTCTTTCACTTGATTTGGAGTCAGTGGTGCTGAGGTTTCTTTCAATCTGAAGTTTTTTGAATATGAAGGTATTTATGTTTCTAGTATGGCACATCTCAGCCAACATCACAGTGAATCTATTGTGCATTTTGTTCTCCTTGCTAGACTGTGAACTCTTCTTGAGCAGGAATTGTAACCTCTAATGTCAGCATCCTGAGAGCTGAGCACAATGCCTGACACNGGGAGAATAGTACCTCCTTCCTGGAGGAGGGGAACATGCATTTCTTTTCTGCACTTGGATCCCTCCTGCCTGGCATGTTATCTAGCACATGGTAAAGCAAAAGCAAAAGGGAAAGCAAAGTCGTGTCCGACTCTTTGGGAACCCATCGACTCCTCTGCCCATGGGATTCTCCAGGCAAGAATACTGGAGTGGGTTGCCATTTCCTTCTCCAGGGAATCTTCCTGACCCAGGGATCGAACCCAGGTCTCCTGCATTGCAGGTAGATGCTTTTCACCTCTGAGCCACCAGGGAAGCACACAGTAAGTGACAAATAAAAGATGTTGAATGAGTTAATAATATGCAAGCTGGCAACCAGATCTCAGCTGTATCTACCCCAAGTCACATTCTCTCATTTTCCTCAAAACCAACTCTCCCTCCACACTCCTCTATCAACTGATCCAATATTCTCCTTGTTACTCTGAACCAAAATCTTCTAATCCCCTTTGGCATATCCCCTCCCCTTCACCTCCTACTATAGTTACTTTAAAACACCCAATTCTTTCTTTACAATGAATGCCATTTGGATTCTGCCTTACTTCATTTTGACTATGCCTTTATGCCCACATGATGTAATTTATGAATAACTGCAATTGTCTCTAAAATGGTCATCCAGGTTTCAGATACCATCAACATTCCATATGATGTTAAATGTCACTGCTAGACTAATTTTCTTAAAATACCACCTTCATAATATCATTTATTTGTCAACTAAATCAGGGGAAAAATTGTCTAACTCTTTTAAGGACCTTCATAATTCACTTCAGTTCAGTCGCTCAGTCATGTCTGACTGCAACCCCATAGACTGCAACTCGTCAGGCCTCCCTGTCCATCACCAATACCTGGAGTTTACCCAGACTCATGTGCATCGAGTCAGTGATGCCATCCAACCATCTCATCCTCTGTCGACCCCTTCTCCTCCATTCATAATTGGACTTATGCTAAGTCTGCAAACNTACTAAATCAGGGGGAAAATTGTCTAACTCTTTTAAGGACCTTCATAATTCAGTTCAGTTCAGTCGCTCAGTCATGTCTGACTCTGCAGCCCCATAGACTGCAACTTGTCAGGCCTCCCTGTCCATCACCAATACCCGGAGTTTACCCAGACTCACGTACATCGAGTCAGTGATGCCATCCAACCATCTCATCCTCTGTCAACCCCTTCTCCTCCATTCATAATTGGACCTATGCTAAGTCTGCAAACTACTTTCCATTTACAACCTCTGTTATCATCAAAGAAATTTCCTCAATGTCCCAATAGACATTCAGTCGCACTTCTTTCCTATATTCAAATTTGGGAAATTCTACTACACATTTAACCTATATTATAATATGTATAATGGTTACTCCATTTTGCTATACAATGCATGCCTGCATGCTCAGTCATTTCAGTCCTGTCCAGCTCTTTGTGACCCAGTGGTCTGTAGCCTGCCAGGCTCCTCTGTCCATGAGATTCTCCAGGCAAGAATACTNATTTTGTGTTTCCTGAATAAGTGACATTTCTCATTTGTTTTAAATTTTTTTCTTGTTCTTTCTGATATGAGTGCTACTGCACATACATTTACCTTTGTGTGGCTCTTTTGAAGTGTTGCATATATATACTTTAAAAATACATAAGAAGCTGCATAGCTAAAATCTGAAACAATCATCTTAAAATAGTCTTTATTTAAAGGTAAGTATGGAAGGTATCAGAAAATATCAGTGTTTTCTGAAAAGGAGCATTAGCAAAATAAATCTAATGCAATAATACAGTATTATTAAAATGGTCCAATTTAGTCCTAAATTTCTCATAAAGCATAACACAAAGTCCTATAAACTACAAAGTAGGATCTTGAAAACACATACGATATGCATATGCATTTATATCCAAATTACTAGCATTCAGACAAGATTATGGACAATGCAGGCGATTTTAAAAGGAAAAAAAAATCCTTTTTAACATGTATATACAGGAATAGAGAAAATAAAGTTCATATGATAAGAATCTCATTTTTTTAATGAGACAATTCACCAGAAGAGTGTGCATTTTTTATGACCAGGAAGAAGAATCATTTGTTTTATGCAACAGTAATTTTATATACAGCTACTCCTATATCTTTCCTTCTGTCACAGAATTTGGCGATGGTTCAGTATGAACTAAACCCTGAAGTTAATTTAATAAATTGCATAACCCACAATACTGGAAGGAATCAAGAAATTAGACAGGAATAATAGTGTAATGTATCTCACATATCAAATGACAATATTTATCATCATGCTTTGCGATATATTAACTAATTTGTGTAAGCTTTTTTTATACATTTAACTAATTTGTTGACTCTGCAAACCAGCTGGTTTTAGAAAACAAATTGACTTTCTGTAAAATGGCAAGATGAGAAACCAGAACCAGACTAAGATCTTCCTGGTCTCAGGAGACCTGGATTCCATCTGCTTTTGAGGAACCAATGGGATATGTGGGCCCCCTTTCTCTCACTTGATTTGAAGTCAGTGGTGCTGAGGTTTCTTTCAATCTGAAGTTTTTTGAATATGAAGGTATTTATGTTTCTAGTATGGCACATCTCAGCCAACATCACAGTGAATCTATTGTGCATTTTGTTCGCCTTGCTAGACTGTGAACTCTTC
The DNA here is from genome assembly GCA_006410735.1 of Raphicerus campestris. NCBI lineage: Eukaryota > Metazoa > Chordata > Mammalia > Artiodactyla > Bovidae > Raphicerus > Raphicerus campestris. Next base: position 151,161 of record SJYW01017226.1, read on the forward strand.
TCGAGCAGGAATTGTAACCTCTAATGTCAGCATCCTGAGAGCTGAGCACAATGCCTGACACATAGTTATGACCTAAAAAGATGTGATTAAAACACACACACACATATAGATATAGACATATAGCATATATAGGGCTTCCCTTGTGGCTCAGTGATAAAGAATCCACCTGTAATGCAGGAAATGTGGGTTCAGTAGCTGGGTTGGGAAGATCCCCTGGAGAAGGAAATGGCAACCCACTCCAATATTCTTGCCTGGGAAATCCCACTGACAGAGCCTGGCAGTCTATAGGTCTATTGCGTTGCAGAAATCCAGACATGACTTAGTGACTGAACAACAACAAGATATGTATATATCTTGTACATATGTATATATGTACATATATATATGTATGTACACACACACACACACACACACACCCCTATGATTTTTCTGGTAAACATCAACAGTTCAGTGAATTTCACTCTACAGGGCCTCCTACGGAGGCAAATCAACTAAACACATGATGCCTCTTTTCCACTATATAGAAAAAGGTTAAAATATGTTCCTTATCATTAAAAAAAACAATAAAGCTGCACACGCTTAATTCATAAACATTATATAGAGACCATGGGCAAGATAACCTTCTGGAGGAGAGGGAAAGATGAAATTCTAGGGCTCATGTGCACCCTGGCCTCTCTGGTGATATTACAAACATGTGCACATTTGCTCTCATGTGCTTTTGGACATTAATTTACTCAAAACTGAAGTGAGTCCAAAATCTATTTCTATTCTGGCAGAGTAGCATGCCAGAGCTTTTTTTTCTTTATGTACTTTTGGCATATATTCAATTATAATTAATTTTTAAATATAATATTTCAGTTTCATTCTGGTTTGAAAATGCTAAGTCTCGTGAAAGTTTTCTTGCACAAATAAGGACTAATCTCTGCCTAAAAAGTAGTGAAAGTAGAGGTTGGTTTTGTAGGTAGCAGTAAAAGAGGTAGGATTTTTCAAATACAACACATGAATTGAAAAGGCTTCTATTTGTACTTGTAAGGCAGAGTGATTTAATCCACACAGTGAAACTTAAATTCTTTTTTTTTTTACTTTTAAAATTTTGTTTCCTTTTTTGTTTTCAATATCTTCCATTAGAATGCAATTATAGATACATATTCTATTCTGCTATATTCTTAGTGCCTGATGTATAGTGGTTACTTAATAAATATTTACTGAGTTGACTAATACAGTTCCAAGAATCTATGGAACACCTACTATGTGCAGTATTTTGCTAAGGATTAAAGATGCTCACTGATATCAAGAAGCAATGGCTAGGTCACATGTAGTAATTAGAAAAACATAAAAAATGATCTATAAGAAAATGCAGAGAAATTGCTGTAGAAGATGATATTTTTTGATAAGGGTGCTGATATTGGAGAAGGCAATGGACTCCACTCCAGTACTCTTGCCTGGCAAATCCCATGGACAGAGGAGCCTGGTGGGCTGCAGTCCATGGGGTCGCAAAGAGTCAGACACGACTGAGTGACTTCACTTTCACNCTCCTGCTTAAAAGAATGGTGTGTGCATTTTCAAAAGATTAGCAGAAAGAGGGGAAGAGCTCCCAGTACTTCATAGGATTGTTGCAAGGATTAAACAAATTCATACAGAAACAGATTTACAGACTGAGAGAATAATTTATGGTTACCAGAGGGCAAGGGTGGAGGGAATAGTTAGGGAGTTTGGAATTGAGATGTACACACTGCTATATTTAAAATGGATAACCAAGAAGGACCTACTATATAGCACACGGAACTCTGCTCAATACTTTGTAACAACCTAAATGGGAAAAGTATTTGAAAAAGAATAGATACATGGATATGTAAAATAAATAAATACCAACAAGAAAAACAAAAAATCTAATCATCAGTAGATAACTTTAAATATACTTTATATAATCATTTTGAAGCATGTATTTAGAAGAGTAGATTGAAATAATAAGGCATAACACTGACGCTTTTCTGAAAAATAATACACTTAAGCCAATTTAACAGTTTAGACATAATAAAATATCATTGTGCTTACATCAAAACAAACAAGCAAAGAAACAAAAAACACTTAGAACCATGCATGATATATGTTAAGTCCTCAGTATTGAGAACTTGATTTGGTAAAGTGGCTCATACCAGAAGATATGGAAAAGATCTTTTCCTGGTAAAGAATTACTACCTGGAAAGCAAAATCATCAGAAGTACACTTCATGATCATGAGACAAAAATAAGGTCAAGTTAGTGTTAAGTTTTCTTATTAGAATCTGTACGGATGATAATACCAAAGGAAACATGGTGATGAAGTCCAAGTGGTGAAGTCTTTCTATGCCCTGGGCAGTTTCAACATGAGTGACCTTACCGCTCATTTGTTACTCTGCCCTTTCTCATTTGGGGCTCACCAGCTTTCTCCCACTTTTACGGATCATATTTTTTTCTAATTCATGTTAACATAATCAACCATGTTAACATATTCAACCAGATATTGTCATACACCTGGGAACAATTCTGACCCTATGTCTTAAGTTTAATCTTAGTGTTATGTGGCATGCACCCTAATGGGTGTCCTAATACATTCCATTAAAACCGTCTCTCCATAGACATTGAGGAGAGAAGATGACAGAGAGAAAATTTAGAGGAAAAGCAGTGAAGGATCTGTTTCCTGAAGTAGATTTTAGGTCATAAACTCATTGGATAGGCTTGAGGGAAGGCCTTGCCACACAGTATGTCTTATAAGTCTTCCAGCAGCACCACTTTAGGATGAAATTCTTCTGCATTCCTACATCATGCTTCATCTGATCTGATTGTNTAAGATTAAAGCAATGAGAAGACATTGATGGTTCCAAAGGAAAACTTTAATCCATGACCCAAGCATAATCCAGGTATATACATGTTGAGAGGGAGGGCAGATCTAGCACCATGTGTGAGTGAGACTAGAGCCCCTTAGGACTCAGAACTCCTGGCGTTCTATCATGCTCACAGGAAAACAACTGTAAATATGAATATAAACTGGTATAGCCTGAGGCCTAAAGCAGCCCAGAAAAAGATCTGTTAGACTGCATGTGTTCAGAAACAGCAGCAGTAGTGAATTGAATAGATTCTCCAGTTCTCTCTTGTTGAAGGGTTGGACTGGCCCACCTGTGAATCAGGAAGACTGGATAAGCTGAGATCAAGGAGGTCACAAAGAAAAGACAGAACCTCCTGCTTAAAAGAATGGTGTGTGCATTTTCAAAAGATTAGCAGAAAGAGGGGAAGAGCTCCCAGTACTTCATAGGATTGTTGCAAGGATTAAACAAATTCATACAGAAACAGATTTACAGACTGAGAGAATAATTTATGGTTACCAGAGGGCAAGGGTGGAGGGAATAGTTAGGGAGTTTGGAATTGAGATGTACACACTGCTATATTTAAAATGGATAACCAAGAAGGACCTACTATATAGCACACGGAACTCTGCTCAATACTTTGTAACAACCTAAATGGGAAAAGTATTTGAAAAAGAATAGATACATGGATATGTAAAATAAACAAATACCAACAAGAAAAACAAAAAATCTAATCATCAGTAGATAACTTTAAATATACTTTATATAATCATTTTGAAGCATGTATTTAGAAGAGTAGATTGAAATAATAAGGCATAACACTGACGCTTTTCTGAAAAATAATACACTTAAGCCAATTTAACAGTTTAGACATAATAAAATATCATTGTGCTTACATCAAAACAAACAAGCAAAGAAACAAAAAACACTTAGAACCATGCATGATATATGTTAAGTCCTCAGTATTGAGAACTTGATTTGGTAAAGTGGCTCATACCAGAAGATATGGAAAAGATCTTTTCCTGGTAAAGAATTACTACCTGGAAAGCAAAATCATCAGAAGTACACTTCATGATCATGAGACAAAAATAAGGTCAAGTTAGTGTTAAGTTTTCTTATTAGAATCTGTATGGATGATAATACCAAAGGAAACATGGTGATGAAGTCCAAGTGGTGAAGTCTTTCTATGCCCTGGGCAGTTTCAACATGAGTGACCTTACCGCTCATTTGTTACTCTGCCCTTTCTCATTTGGGGCTCACCAGCTTTCTCCCACTTTTACGGATCATATTTTTTTCTAATTCATGTTAACATAATCAACCATGTTAACATATTCAACCAGATATTGTCATACACCTGGGAACAATTCTGACCCTATGTCTTAAGTTTAATCTTAGTGTTATGTGGCATGCACCCTAATGGGTGTCCTAATACATTCCATTAAAACCGTCTCTCCATAGACATTGAGGAGAGAAGATGACAGAGAGAAAATTTAGAGGAAAAGCAGTGAAGGATCTGTTTCCTGAAGTAGATTTTAGGTCATAAACTCATTGGATAGGCTTGAGGGAAGGCCTTGCCACACAGTATGTCTTATAAGTCTTCCAGCAGCACCACTTTAGGATGAAATTCTTCTGCATTCCTACATCATGCTTCATCTGATCTGATTGTAGGAACGAACCATTATTTCCTGAGGTCAAAAGAATTTGTAGAAGTGCTCTCAATGTTACCATCAATCATCCCTAAGAAAATAAGAAGTTACAAGATTATGGGTGGGAGATTGTCTCATTTTAGTAACAAAAAAGGATGTATTTTAAAATCTATAAACGATAATCCCACAGTTTGTTCCTACTAGTGTTCTAGAATAGTTAGTCAACATAGCAAGTGACCCTAAAAGTCAACATGGATTCAAAGGCTGTGCTTGCTAATCCCATTTCCTTCTAGATAGCATTGCTGGATCTGACAACTTGTCATGAAACCACTGTGGGTAAAATGGGAATGTGGTGACTGGATTATGTCAGAGGGACCCTCAAGTGACTGGTCATTCAAATTCAAACACCAATATAGCAAAGAGCAGAGTCTTATGTCCACTGCTATGGAACTGCTTAGGTATTCTTTCTTCCAAAGATGAAGATAATTTCTTCTTAAAACTGTAGATAGAATTGAGTGGAGAGGTGGGATTTGAACACATGTCTACAGGCTGTACATAAAGTTCAAACCAAAAAGATCAAGGCAGTGTCTCCTTACTTGGAGTGGTTCTCTGTCAGTCAACTTTTACTGAGATACATTTGGAAAAATGACCTTGAACTCAGTCTATGTGCCTAAAGAGACAAGTACTCTATTACATATTTCAATGATCATTGTTCCGGCACAAAAAGACCTTAGGGAAGGAAGAATTCCAAAATGGCAGCTACTACTTGAACAGAATATAACCGAGACATTGGAAATTTGACAAGAAGTACAATTGTATGCACTCCTTGCTTCTCCCCTAACACTTGGGAGTCCAGTTATGTATAATAACAAGAAGAATGTTTCTGATTAAAGGTATACTCTATATTATATGCATAATTTTAGAATAAGTGAAACAGTGACATGCTATTTCTATTTAGATTTCTGGGCTCAACACTGGATTCTACTAATGCACATTGAAATAAAAGTTAAATATTTTAGCTGCTAACTTGTCCTCTTCCCCAGAATTCCAGGTTTTGCCAATATGCTTTCATCTAAGAATCCTAACTGATATAGAAACAGTTGATTAACCATCTTTGGAAAAAGGGCCCTACTCACCCTGATAGAATCCATTGGAAGTGTTCTCCGGTCTTGGTTTTGTGCTTCCTTTCATATGGTATAAGCTCAGTGAGGACAATAATTCCTTGTGCACCTGTACACAAATTCTAGTATGTTATTTATTATGGAATAAAATTTCAATTCTCATTGTTGCCCTGTTGGCAACAAATGTGTGTCCTCCCCCATCCCTTCTCTCTTGGTGTTCTCCAGTTGATTAAAGCTTTTCTTTAGAGAAAAGTTATAAACTCAAAGTATTTCATCTTCTTAGTGAAACCCAACTATTCTCTTTTAGGTTAGTAAGCAGACAATGGATCCATATGGCATCTTCTGAAATATCCATAGGATATTATCTATCAACATTAACCTCATTGGTGGGAAGCTACTATTTCTGCACAAGTACTATCATTTAGATAGCTCCTCCTTGTCAGTTATTTTAAACAAAATGTATTAGAACTGTACTTTAGAGAAATAACAGAGATTTATCTTTCCCCTTTATCTTGTAGAAGAAAGCATGATTACACTGATTTCTCCCTTCAGGTTTTTGCCTGGAATAGTGAAAGCTAAAATATTCATTTTGATATCATTTACCAGAGTTAATTATAACACAATCACTAACCCAAAATACCTTAGTTTCCAGCTTCGTTTAACTCCATTATAATTACCCTTTACTTCAATCTGCAAAGTCCTTTGCTTTTGAGGGTGGGAGTAACTGGGAGGTACAGTGTAAAAATATTTTAGGTATTAGAAGATGAAATGACCTTTTGTATTACTCACTTTTGAACCATATTTCACTTTTTGGCAGCTAAAAAGTACAAGTTGCCATGGAAATGAACATTGGTATTAAATGTGGGTGTGCACTCAATGGTCTCTATCATTCTCCTAAGTAAGCAGAAATGTTTGAGTTAAATGATAGGAAATGCAAGATGCTCTTACACATTATTATGAAAAGATGTGCAATTTTGGATGATATGCTGTAAAATTCGATACTCCATGCAGGGCAGGAAACTCCAGTGGTACAGGATTAAGGAATAATAGAAGATGTTCCATTTATAGATGCTGGAGGAAAATGTGTGCAATAAAAATGTTCTGGAAGTTCAGATTCACACTTAGGCTTGGTAGTTTCATTTTGGACTGTATATTAAGTGCACTTCTTTTTTTTTCCAACTTGTAATATAAATCTCATTACAAGGTACAGATTAAGTACTTAAAAATCTTGAATTTGTGCTTCAACTTGATGGGCAATGAGTCAGAGATTTCAACCTTTATAAATGGAATGTATTAATATGCACGTAGAGCTGAATCCCACCTAGATGTCTGGCGAGCAGAGAGATAATACTGAAATTTCAAGATGGGAACTATTAGAGAAATGTGGTGTCTAGAGTTAAATAGCTGGACTCAGAAAACACAAGTTCTGGTCTTGGAATATGAAATTTGACCAGATATTTTTGATTCGCCATCTCCTTTAATTTTTTTTTTTAATGAAAAGTGCTGGTTTTGTGTTCTGGAAAGAAGTGGAAATGTGGGAATGAATTAATTATTTCATAAGCTCCTTGAAAATTCAAAAACAATCACTGAACAAGTGCCCAGAATCTGTAAAAGGTGCAGCCTTCAATCACTCTTCTCACTCTTCCGCATACCAGATCTAAGGGCTGTGGAGCGCTTGGTTCCCCAACTGTTCTCATCATGGGCAAAATTTTAAAAAAAAAAAAAAAACACAAAAAACAGTGCTCAATTTATGTTTTTCACACCTAATGAGGTGAGAAATTCTAGGCAGGCCCCCAAAACATTTTCAGTGTACTGGAATTTGATCTCTGTGAAATTTAGCAGTTCCATCGTGACAGTTTTAGCTAAATTTTGCTTAGTTCTCTCTTGCATTGTTTTAAGCTTATGCTACGTTTTCATTGTCGATAACACAGATGGCACCAAAAAGAAGCCAGTGAAATCCTACTTTTTTTTTGAAGTGCAGAAAAAAAGTGAAAATTCACATGAAAAACTCTCAAGTTATTGAAGTACCCTTTAAAAATATAACGTTAGAATAAGAATGTCACAACGTTCCTTAGGACATTTTATTAAAAAATGAAGAGAGGATATAAAATATTCTTGCCCTTAAAACATGATGTTTACTGGGTATCAATCATAAGTTATGTCTGTAAAGTTTTTAGAGTGGGGGCATTTTTCTCAAGACATTGGAAAAATATTTGTCAAATGTGTTTGTGTGTTGATGGTGTTTTGCTTTTTTTTTTTTCCACATACATATTAGTTAATTCTTCAAAGGTATGTCAATTCCTTTAGGTCACTAGACATTCAGAGCTGTCATATTATTACTTTTGTGCAACTAGGTGATAATCTTCACAGGTTTTAATTGATACTAAGGAAGCAACTTAACTCACCAAGGAAAGAAAACTAAATATACTATTTGATGAATTATCCAGTCATCTTGTCAAGTCTAGATAAGTCAGAAGTGAGGGTGATTGGTAAATCTCTTTTTAAATTGAGAGGAGAAGATAAACTCCATACTACCAGCTACTCATTTTTCTTCACAATTGCATTTTCCCATTCCAACAATATCATAGATGATTGCAATGACTTTTTAACCAGTCCCTTTGATCACAAGGCTTATTTTCCAAAACTAATGTACAAACTGATATGGGATGTCTTCCTGAAGTACTTCTTTAGTCATTTCTTTGCTCAAAAACAATCAATAGCTCCTTATTGAAGCTATTGTGGAGAATCCACAATATGTCTTAAGTTTTAGCCTGTCATTCTCTCAAAATCCACTTGGTGTACTGAACCCTGCTGAAGATAGGCTGACTGTGGACCAGGCTGAGTTTGAGAACCAAACTCAGCATTCACTTAGATTACTTACACACTCTCTACCCCATCTGCTGAATGGGGATAACAGTAAGAGTACCCACCTTCTAGGTCTTTTGTGAAAATGAAATGATTTAAAACAGGTTAGTGCCTAGAGTGGTGCCTAGCATGCAGAATGAGTTCATCAGTGTCAGAGATAGCTTTTCCTACAGCTGGCCCTGTGACTAAGCTCTTGCTGTCCTTACCTGATGCGTCTCCCTGGTTCTGCATATCCAACAATCACTCCCCTTCAAGGCCAGAGTCAGGTGCTTTGTTGCTGCTGTCCAGTTGCTAAGATATGTCTGACTCTGTGTGACCCCAGGATCTGCAGCATGCCAGACTTTCTTGTTCTTCACTATCTCCTGGTATTTGCTCAAATTCACGGCCATGGATTTAGTGATGCTATGTAACTAACTCATCCTCTCCACTACCTTCCCCTTTTGCCTTCAATCTTTCCTAGCATCAGGGTCTTTTCCAATGAATTGACCAAAGCATCAGAGCTTTGCTTCAGCATTAGTCCCTCCAATGAATTGGTTTACTTTAGGATTAACTGGTTTCACTCCTTGCAGTCAAAGGGTCTTCTCCAGCACCACAGTTCAAAAGCATCAATTCTTCGGTTCTCAACCCTTTTCATAGTCCAACTCTCACATCCATATTGGAAAATCTATATGACTATTGGAAAAACCATAGCTTTGACTAGATGAACCTTTGTTGGTTAAGTGATTTTTTTTTCTTTTTAATATACTGTATAGCTTTGCAATAGCTTTTCTAACAAGGAGCAAGTCTTTTAATTTCTTGGCTACAATCACCATCCACAGTGATTTTGGAGCTTAAGAAAATAAAATCTGTCCCAACTTGTACTTCTCCCCCTTCTATTTGCCATGCAGTGATAGGAGGAGATGCCATGATCTTTGTTTTTTGAATGTTGAGTTTTAAGCCAGCTTTTTCACTCTCTTCTTTCATGCTCACCAAGAGGCTCTTTAGTTCCTTTTCATTATCTGTTATTAGAGTGGTAACATCTATATATCTGAAGTTGTTGATATTTCTCCTGGCAATCTTGATTCCAGCTTGTGAGTCATCCAGACCAGAATTTTGCATGATTTTGCATATAAGTTAGATTAGCAGGCTGACAATATACAGTCTTGACATACTCCTTTCCCAGTTTTGAGCCGGTCAGTTGTTCCATGTGAGAATCTCAGTGATTACGTGTGTTAGTCACTCAGTTGTGTATGACTCTGTGTGACCCCATGAACTGTAGCCCACCAGGCTCCTCTGTCCACGGAATTCTCCAGTCATGTAAACTGGAGTGGGTTGCCATTCCCTTCTCCAAGGGATCTTCTCAACCCAGGGATCAAACCTGGGTCTCCCATATCACAGGCAGATTCAAGTGTTGCTTCTTACTTTATTATGAAGTTTGAATGATGATTAAAACCAAATGTGATGCTCTGAATTACCAAAGCATCTTTCTTTTTAAAGATTTTTTTTAAAATGTGGACCATTTTTAAAGACTTCATTGATATTGTTACAATATTGCTTCTGTTCCATGTTTTGGTTTTTTGGCCATGAGGCATGTGGGATCTTAGTTCCCCAACCAGGGACTGAACCCACACCCCCTGAATTAGAAGGCAAAGTCTTACGTACTGGACTCTCAGGGACGTCCCCAAAGCGCGACTTACTCTTATCACAATGCATTTCTCTTAGCTTGCCTTATATTCTAGTTACATGCATGGTGTCTTTATCTTGCCTGTGGGAAACTGAAACCTTTAGGGGCCAAGATGGTATTTCATACATTATAACCCTCAATATGTCAAAATAGTAATTATTCACAGTAAACATTGAAGAACATCTCATTAATAACTATTACAATATCGTTCAAAATGGGAAGTTCATATTAGTCTGTGTCTAGATTCCATTTTGTACCATGAAATTTTAACAAATGTTTCCTGATAGCTCAGATGGTAAAAAAAATCTGCCTGCAATGTAGCAGACCTGGGTTTGATCCCTGCGTTGGGAAGTTTCCCTGGAGAAGGAAATGGCAACTCACTCCAGTATTTTTGTCTTGAGAATTCCGTGGACAGAGGAGTCTGGTGGGCTACACTCTATGGGAACTGAAAGAATTGGACACGACTGAGTGACTAACACTAACTAAATAAAAGTTTTCTAATAGATGGTTTGTTAGCATTAGTTTCCCCTGGGTTTAAAGAAACAAAACTAGGATAATTTCTTTTGAGAAAAAGCTGTATTTTTCTTGATGATAGAGTAAACATTTTGTGTTACATGCTACTGTGTAATGGTCTTAGATATTTAAATTTAATTCTTAGAGTTTTTAAAGTGCAAGGCTTACTATTTTATTTTTCTCCTCATGGGATCATCTATTAATACCTGCATGCATAGGGAAAGTTATTCAAAATTCACACTATGATGTTGACCCACTGAGATCTCTTCAGATTTCTATAGATCTTATCCTTCTTTCTTCTTTCTATTCACCCATTTTCCAAGCATAGCTTAATGCTTGAATTTTAGGTTTCAAGAAAATATGGAGAAGTATATTTACAAAATCCAGATATTTTTCATCCAAATTTCAGCCGAGAAGCAACTTATCATGCCACTGAAGCAAGATATGTCACTATGGAATTTGATTTATTACATGCTTCAGTTCTTAATGGAACAGAATAAGGCAATCTACCATGATTGTTGCTTCGAGCATAAGGTTAGGGAAGAAGTAATGCAAACAACCTCAAAATGGGGATGATGGAACCTGTNACCATTTTTAAAGACTTCATTGATATTGTTACAATATTGCTTCTGTTCCATGTTTTGGTTTTTTGGCCATGAGGCATGTGGGATCTTAGTTCCCCAACCAGGGACTGAACCCACACCCCCTGAATTAGAAGGCAAAGTCTTACGTACTGGACTCTCAGGGACGTCCCCAAAGCGCGACTTACTCCTATCACAATGCATTTCTCTTAGCTTGCCTTATATTCTAGTTACATGCATGGTGTCTTTATCTTGCCTGTGGGAAACTGAAACCTTTAGGGGCCAAGATGGTATTTCATACATTATAACCCTCAATATGTCAAAATAGTAATTATTCACAGTAAACATTGAAGAACATCTCATTAATAACTATTACAATATCGTTCAAAATGGGAAGTTCATATTAGTCTGTGTCTAGATTCCATTTTGTACCATGAAATTTTAACAAATGTTTCCTGATAGCTCAGATGGTAAAAAAAATCTGCCTGCAATGTAGCAGACCTGGGTTTGATCCCTGCGTTGGGAAGTTTCCCTGGAGAAGGAAATGGCAACTCACTCCAGTATTTTTGTCTTGAGAATTCCGTGGACAGAGGAGTCTGGTGGGCTACACTCTATGGGAACTGAAAGAATTGGACACGACTGAGTGACTAACACTAACTAAATAAAAGTTTTCTAATAGATGGTTTGTTAGCATTAGTTTCCCCTGGGTTTAAAGAAACAAAACTAGGATAATTTCTTTTGAGAAAAAGCTGTATTTTTCTTGATGATAGAGTAAACATTTTGTGTTACATGCTACTGTGTAATGGTCTTAGATATTTAAATTTAATTCTTAGAGTTTTTAAAGTGCAAGGCTTACTATTTTATTTTTCTCCTCATGGGATCATCTATTAATACCTGCATGCATAGGGAAAGTTATTCAAAATTCACACTATGATGTTGACCCACTGAGATCTCTTCAGATTTCTATAGATCTTATCCTTCTTTCTTCTTTCTATTCACCCATTTTCCAAGCATAGCTTAATGCTTGAATTTTAGGTTTCAAGAAAATATGGAGAAGTATATTTACAAAATCCAGATATTTTTCATCCAAATTTCAGCCGAGAAGCAACTTATCATGCCACTGAAGCAAGATATGTCACTATGGAATTTGATTTATTACATGCTTCAGTTCTTAATGGAACAGAATAAGGCAATCTACCATGATTGTTGCTTCGAGCATAAGGTTAGGGAAGAAGTAATGCAAACAACCTCAAAATGGGGATGATGGAACCTGTCTGCTTCTCTCCAGGCTTCTGGCTGACACCCACCTTGGATCCTCGGGTCACTCTCAGTCAGATCATCTCCATCATCAGCCTCCTCACATGACATCTGAACAAGCTGAAAAATTATTTTTTTTTTAAATTGGAAAAATGAGTGGTTCTCCTGCATCCTCTGTGGAAAATTTGGAAGACTACTTTGTAAATATGAGAAATTCATGAGGCCCAAGTGATTTATATCCTCCTTCAAGAGAATAGGGACTGAGGTAACAGAGAACCTTCTTATAACTCATGCAACTCATTGCAAGGTCAGTAGCCAATAAAGACATCACTATTCATGATTAATTGTGGACGGGTCCACCCATTTGATTCCTTTTATCCCAGAGTCCTAGATAAATGCCATGATCAGGCCTTCAGTGTTCCAGCTTTGTCCTTCTTAGGTACCTAACAAGACATAGCAAGGGAGGAAAATTAAAGAAAAAATGTTAAGCTGGTAAAATTTCATCTCAGAAGTAAAATACCACCTATACTGAAGAGATGTTTTTACAGAATAAGAAGTAAAAAAGAACTATTTGACTGACGTGAGTGTTATCTTAATATGCTTGGCAACATAATTTACAGGTTTCTGCATTTCACTTGTGTTTTAAAGATACCGAGTTCATTGCTTTTTTAGTAAATGAGAAACAAATTTGGATTTTTGTGGGTAAACAGTGACTCAGACTTCTTCTCAGATGATATTTAACTATATTCACAGAGATAATCACTTACTGGTAACAGTTTCTAAGGTCACATTCATAGATGTTCATTCTTACTTATTTCCATAAGCCGTCTGATAAACTCAAATACATATTATAAGCCTTTTTATTATCTTATGTTCATTTGGAACTTACTATGTATTTTGCACAGGATTCTAATTTCCTCCCACTACCCTGTGTTTGCAAAAGCAGGCTTACACAATGCTTATGTACTCTATATACCACACCAGCCTTATCCACAGTGTAGAAGATAAAGATTAGTAACATTGCCAAGTGTTTGTAGGAGACTGCTCAGTTTTCAAAATAATCTCATATTTTTTGATACATAAAGTAATCCTATAAGACATAGCATATCACCATTTTAACTCCAGTTTGCAGATGAGAAATGAGGTATAAAAAAATCAGATTATTAGCCCTTAATAAGTATCAAAGCCAAACTGTATAAGAAGTAAGGATACCTGGAATTCATATTTCTTTTTCTCTGAATCTGGTCCCCAAATCTGTTTAATCTTTAGCAAGCATTAACTATGTTCGAAACTGCAATGTGCAGAGCTGAAGGAAGCATACTGAAAATGCAGGTTTGGCCACTGCATTTCAGAAATGGCATTTGTAGAGGAGAGGGAAAATGTTACTATGCTACTTTAAAACACAGTTCTGCCCCTAAATGTGCGTGTGTGCTATCACTTCAGTCGTGTCTGACTCTTTGTGACCCCATGGAGTAGCCCTCAAGGCTCCTCTGTCCATGAGGATTCTCCAGGCAAGAATACCTGAGTGGGTTGCCATGGTGTTTTCCAGACCTAGGGATGCAACCCATGTCTCTTACATCTACCTGCATTGACAGACAGGTTCTTTACCACTTACGCCACTTGGGAATGTGGTTTGTTTCCAGCGTAAATGGCTTTGATCAGAAAGTAAGGCTTCCAGGGTAGGCTTTCAGTGGAAACTCCAAAACAAAAAGATACCCAGACTTCTCTGTGTTAGAAATGAATGTGAATTTCAGGGTGAAAAGGCAAAGAGTAAAGGAAAGAAGAGACGAGTGAAGGAAAAAGTTTTCTATGCCAGAATCAGGATAGCTACACAGAATACAGGCTGAGTGAGTTCACTTTCACTTTTCACTTTCATGCATTGGAGAAGGAAATGGCAACCCACCCCAGTGTTCTTGCCTGGAGAATCCCAGGGACGAGGGAGACGGGTGGGCTGCCGTCTATGGGGTCGCACAGAATTGGAAACAACTGAAATGACTTAGCAGCAGCAGCAGTGAAATTATTCCAAGAGAAGGCATTTGCATATGGTTCTGAAATTGAATTCTCAGTTGAATCCCCAACCTGTAGTAAAATTTTCTATACTCATATGATTTTCATATTATATCCCCCTACCCTTGAAATCAGGAAAAGGATCTGGGTTTCACAAATGGGTTTGTGAATACTGTATATAAACTGGAGGAGGTGAGACAAGAGCCTGAGAGAGGATGGAACACCAGATAATTTGTTGTTGCTGTTTAGTAGCTCAGTCGTGTCTGACTGTTTTTTTGTGACTCCATGGACTGTAGCCCACCAGGTTCCTCTGTCCATGTGATTTTCCAGGCAAGAATACTGGAGTGAGTTAGCATTTCCTTCTCCAGTGGATCTTCCCCATCTAAGGACTGAACCCGTATCTCTTGCATTGGCAATCAGGTTCTTTACCACTGAGTCCCCTGGAAAGCCCCAAACTAAATAATAGTGATTGTCAAAACAAAAACAGTTGGGAATTTTCAGAGAATTTGGGAAAGGTTAAGCTTTTTAGAAGAAAAGTTAAGCTCTTAGGAGACCAAGCACAAAATTACAGTGAGGTGATTCACTTGCTCATTCTGTATCACCTCAGTTTATTTCTGTTAACTTCCTTGAGGTCTGTGCTTTGATTCCCCACCCCCCAAAGTCTCCCTTGTATTTTAGTAGTTCTTTCTAGTGGTTAACAATATAATTATGATGTCAACTAAACTGTGAAAACTCATATCAAATTCAGGAAAGGTGAGAAAAGAAGCCTAACTCATCTAAAAATTGGTTACTTAATGATGGAAAGATGGAAAGGAAGAAAGTTTTGACAAAAGAACACTCTCTGGATAGGCTCTCAGTGCCTCTTTGTTCTCTGACGGTCAAGGTGAATTTAGAACTCGAAGTTTCTTGGACCTTTGAATGTTGAAAGTTATCCTTTCCCATGATTCTTGAGAATTTTCTAAGAATTGCGCTTGCAAGCTTTTAGAGAAAATTACTTTTCCTGAAGTTTAGTTGATATACAATATTGTATTAGTTTTAGGTATACAGCAAAGTGGTTCAGTTATATATATACACACATATATGGGTATATATATATATTCAGTTATTATATATGTGTATATATATATTGTTATTGCTGTTCAGTCATGTCCAGCTGCGATGCCATGGACTGCAGCATGCCAGGCCTCCATGTGTGTGTGTGTGTATGTGTGTGTGTGTGTGTACACTTTTCAAATTTCTTTCCCTTATAGATTATTTTAAAATATTAAATATAGCTCCTTGTGCTATAGAGTAGGTCTTAGTTAGTCACCTATCTGTTAATCCCCAACTCCTAATTTATCCCTTCCNCTCCGTGTGTGTGTGTGTGTGTGTGTGTGTGTGTGTACACTTTTCAAATTTCTTTCCCTTATAGATTATTTTAAAATATTAAATATAGCTCCTTGTGCTATAGAGTAGGTCTTAGTTAGTCACCTATCTGTTAATCCCCAACTCCTAATTTATCCCTTCCCCCGCCATTTCCCCTTTGGTAACCATAAGTTTGTTTTCTATGTTTGTGGCTCTCTTTCTGTTTTGTATATAAGTTTATTTGTATCATTTTTATATTCCATGTATACATGATATCATATGATATTTATCTTTCTCTGTCTTGCTAATTTCACTAGTATGATCATCTCTAGGTCCATCCATGTTGCCTTGCAAGCTTTTTGGCTTCCTGCTCCCCTATCCTTGAAAATCAAATCCTTTTAGCAGAACTCACACTCACACACACATGCATATCCACTCAACATTTTTTGTGTGTGATTGACTTTATTAAACCTTGGGACTTCATAAAAACTGTCATAATGTACAAACCTTCTTCCTTTTTTTACTTCCAGTCTCTTTCTATCTCCCCCACTGTTTTTCCCCCCTTTCAGCCTCAAAATTAGAAAAACTTTCTCTGCACATCTCATATAACTTAAACATATCTTGTGTAGTTCAGTCGGTAAAGAATCTGCCTGCAATGCAGGAGACCCTGGTTTGATTCCTGGGCTGTGAAGATCTCCTGGAGAAGGAAATGGCAATCCACTCCAGTATTCTTGCTTAGAGAATCCCATGGACAGAGGGAGCTTGTCAGGCTACAGTCCATGTGGTCCCAAGAGTTGGACATGACTTGGTAATTAAACCACCACCAGGTATATNTATTATATATGTGTATATATATATTGTTATTGCTGTTCAGTCATGTCCAGCTGCGATGCCATGGACTGCAGCATGCCAGGCCTCCATGTGTGTGTGTGTGTATGTGTGTGTGTGTGTGTACACTTTTCAAATTTCTTTCCCTTATAGATTATTTTAAAATATTAAATATAGCTCCTTGTGCTATAGAGTAGGTCTTAGTTAGTCACCTATCTGTTAATCCCCAACTCCTAATTTATCCCTTCCCCCGCCATTTCCCCTTTGGTAACCATAAGTTTGTTTTCTATGTTTGTGGCTCTCTTTCTGTTTTGTATATAAGTTTATTTGTATCATTTTTATATTCCATGTATTCCATATGATATTTATCTTTCTCTGTCTTGCTAATTTCACTAATATGATAATCTCTAGGTCCATCCATGTTGCCTTGCAAGCTTTTTGGCTTCCTGCTCCCCTATCCTTGAAAATCAAATCCTTTTAGCAGAACTCACACTCACACACACATGCATATCCACTCAACATTTTTTGTGTGTGATTGACTTTATTAAACCTTGGGACTTCATAAAAACTGTCATAATGTACAAACCTTCTTCCTTTTTTTACTTCCAGTCTCTTTCTATCTCCCCCACTGTTTTTCCCCCCTTTCAGCCTCAAAATTAGAAAAACTTTCTCTGCACATCTCATATAACTTAAACATATCTTGTGTAGTTCAGTCGGTAAAGAATCTGCCTGCAATGCAGGAGACCCTGGTTTGATTCCTGGGCTGTGAAGATCTCCTGGAGAAGGAAATGGCAATCCACTCCAGTATTCTTGCTTAGAGAATCCCATGGACAGAGGGAGCTTGTCAGGCTACAGTCCATGTGGTCCCAAGAGTTGGACATGACTTGGTAATTAAACCACCACCAGGTATATCCGTTGACTCCAGATTTATCTAATTTGTATATAGAGAAGATAATTTAATTAAATGCTTTATTTGAAAAAATAGTAGATTAATACATCTGTGCTTTCAGGGGTTATCTGTCTAATAGAAATCCTGCTTTAGAAATCTTTGAATCCAAACAAACTCAAACAATGGAAATAGCATTTTCTCTTTTCTGTTTTCACCTTTCTATTTCATCTGCTACTTCACTTTGGTACCAAATTGCTCTTCAAAAAAATCTTAAGCCTATTTCAAATTCTCACTAATTTCAAGTGATAACTAAAATCATTGGTTATAGATCTAGTGTCAAATAAGTCTTTATCTCTTCCTGTGGGCGGCTATCTTCTTGACTGATGTAAGTGAAAGAAAGAACTGCATTTCTTTTTTCTAGTTGGAAATGGACAATTTAGCCACCACATGTCTGCCAATGTACCTCCATATGAGACGTAATTATATGTGAAATAATAACCTTGCTGCCAAATAGTTTTCAGTGCTTTGCTTTATATGAGAAACAATACATTTTTCATTCCAAAAGGCAATAAGATAATGACATTCAAGTCAATCTCTTGCTGCTTTTACTTTCTTACCAAGTTTTAAGTCTCTCGCTCATCCCTCTCTAGTTTTCAAAATGTTAAGATGACAATCTCTTATTATAATTAAGATAGCATAGCCTTTGGTTAATTTTCAGCTTAATTTTTTTCTCTGAAAATGTATGTATGAAAAAGTCTATTCTCAATTTATGATAACAGGTTTTAGAAAACACTTCTCTCATATAAATCATCATCTATTGGGAAGTGTTAGGAATTTATAATATACTATTTTCACTCATTTATTTTAGTGAATTAAAAACCTGTTCAAATATAAAAGGAATCAAGCAAAAGTCAGTAATAATAACCAATATTTATTTAGCACTAACCATAGATCAGTCTTCATGCTAAGCACGCTGCTGCTGCTACTGCTGCTGCTGCTTCTAAGTCACTTCAGTCGTGTCTGACTCTGTGTGACCCCAGAGACGGCAGCCCATCAGGCTTTCCCACCNTAGCACTAACCATAGATCAGTCTTCATGCTAAGCACGCTGCTGCTGCTACTGCTGCTGCTGCTGCTAAGTCACTTCAGTCGTGTCCCACTCTGTGTGACCCCAGAGACGGCAGCCCATCAGGCTTCCCCACCCCTGGGATTCTCCAGGCAAGAACACTGGATTGGGTTGCCATTTCCTTCTTCAATGCATGAAAGTGAAAAGTGAAAGTGAAGTCGCTCAGTCATGTCCCACTCTTAGCAATCTCACGGACTGCAGCTTTCCAGGCTCCTCCGTCCATGGGATTTTCCAGGCAAGAGTACTGGAGTGAGGTGCCATATTGCCTTCTCTGGCTAAGCATGCTAAAAACTTTAAATGCAGTCTCTCACTTGTTCCCTTCAAACCACCTATAAAGTAGTTACTACCTTCTAATTTCTATTTTACATGTGCTAAGTTGAATTTTTTATACACAATTTTTTTTTCTTTTCCTGCTTCTCAAGAAATCAGCCAACCTCTGTATCCAAGGCTGAGTAGATTTGCCGTTATAGGTGAAAGCAAAGTTGTCAGACACACAGACCTTTCTCTCGTCTCTTAATTTTCATACCCCAGACTCCCTGAGGTAGAAGGATCGCAAGAACGTGTGTACTAACATTTTAAGAAGAGCAAAATAGGGGAGAATGGAAGGNGGCTTTAAAGCCCTGCTTTGAAATCTTTGTATAACTACTGTTGATACCAATTGGCAAGTAATGATTTTCATTAATTTTGCATTATGACCATTAAGCTTTCCTTCTACTACAATTTAAATTCTTTCATTCTGACCTCAGGTGAAATATAGTATAACCTGAGAACTACTGTACTTCATTTTTTTAAAAAACCTTTTATTTTATGTTGGAGTATAGGTGATTAACAAGGTTGTGATAAGTTTCAGACGGACAGCAAAGGGACTCGGCCATACATACACATGCATGCATGCTCAGTCGCTTCAGCTGTGTCTGACTTTGCAGTCCCAGTGGACCATAGCTTGCCTGGCTCCTCTGTCCATGAGATTCTCCAGGCAAGAAAACTGGTGTGGATTAACATGCCCTCCTCCAAGGGATCTTCCTGATCAAGGGACTGAACCCACTTCTCCTGTGTCTCCTGCACTGCAGGCAGATTCTTTACCACTGTGTGGCTGGGGAAGCCCAACCAGACATATACATGTATCCATTCTCCCCCAAACTCTGCTCCCATCCAGTCTGCCATATAACATTGAGCAGAGTTCCCTATGCTATACAGTAGGTCACTGCTGTTTATCCATCTTAAATATAGCAGTGTGCACATGTCAGTCCCAACCCCTCTATCTCTTCATTCCATGTCACCCCCCTGCCCCACCACCCTACCCCAGCAAACGTAGACTGATTCTCTAAGTCTGTGAGTCTGCTTCTATTTTGTAAATAAGTTCATTTGTATCATTTCTTTTTAGATTCTGCATATAAAGGATATCATTCTACATTTCTCCTTCTCTGTCTGACTTACTTCAGGCAATATGATAATCCCTAGGTCTGTCTATCCATGTTGTTGCAAATGGCATTATTTCATTCTTTTTAATGATTGAGTGTATATGTGCCACATTTTCTTTATCCATTCCTCCATCAGTGTATATTTTGGGGCTTCCATATCTTGACTATTGTAAACAGTGTTACAATGAACAATGGGGGTGCCTGTTTCATTTTGTTTTTCTCTGGGTATATGCCTAAGAGTGAGATTGCAGTGTCGTATGATAGTTCTATTTTTAGTTTTTAGTGAAACTTCCATACTGTTCTCCTTAGTGGCTGTACTGATTTATATTCCCACCAATAGGGAAGGAGGGTTCCATTCTCTCTACTCCCTTTCCAGCCTTTACTGTTTGTAAATGTTTTGATGGTAGCCATTCTGACTGGTGTGAGGTGATATGTTATTATAGTTTTTATTTGCATTCATCTAGGAAGTGGAAACCCACTCCAGTATTCTTACCTGGAAAACTCCATGGACAGAGGAGCCTGGTGGGCTACAATCCATGAGGTCGCAAAGAGTGGGACATGACCGAGCACACCACACCACCACTACAATAACTAGTGGTGATGCCTCTTGGCCATGTATGTCTTCTTTGGAGAAATATCTGTTTAGGTATTCTGCCCATTTTTTGATTGACTTGTTTGTTTTGATGATGTTGAACCTCATGAGCTGTTTATAAATTTTGAAGACTAATCCCGTGTGGATCACATCATTTGCAAATATTTTCTCTCAATCTGTGGGTTGTCCTTTTGTTTGGATTATTGTTTCCTTTTTGCAAAAGCTTTTGAATTTAAGTAGGTTCCCATGTGCTCATTTCTGTTTTTATTTCCATTACTCTGGAAGATGGATTGAAAAAGATATCGCTGTGATTTGTCAGAGAGTGTTCTGCTTATGTTTTCCCTTAGGAGTTTTATGATGTCTGGTCTCACATTTAGGTCTTTAATATTTATTGTCTTAAAGGCATTCTTGGTTTGAGTTGGAGTTCCACAGACCTAATAATCATGAATTAATTAATTAATGATTTTGATGATGTTATACTAACCCTGCAGTTCTTGGAGCATAGCATATCTCAAGATAGATGACCCAGGAACTTCCTTGGTGGTCCAGTGGTTAATGCAGGGGACATGAGTTCAATCCCTGGTCAGGGAACTAAGATCCCATATGCCACATAGTGTGGCCAAAATTTTTTTTTTAATTAAAAAAAGATAGGTGATCTAGATATGTGCTGCACAGGGAAGTTGTTGGAAAGTAGTCTTAGGACAAATAGAACAAATAAGTTTGAGACAGGTTGTGGAAAATTCTGTAATTAATAAATTTATTTAAATACACTTAATCCAGAATATTCTAAATGGTTTTTCTAAGTTATCAGACCTGAAACATATTTTTTAAAAATTTGATTAGTATCTATGGAACACTAGTTTTTGAGGGGATAGTAGGGTCTTTAGAAAAGCAAGTAGGAAATATTTTTGTGAAGATTTATGAATTTATGTTTTGATAGCCAGAACTTAGTATTTTTGATATATAAAAAGAACATCAAAGAGTAATTCTTTTAAAAAAAATGAAAGAATTTGTTAGGTTGATTGCTGATTTTGAATGTCTGAATGGTAATTCTACTCTTAATGGATTAAAAACATTTTAAAAAATGAGTGTTTTTAATTTTCTCTTGGGTAGTATAGCCTAATTGGTAAAATGTTGGATGGTGTTTCTGTCCTCTTTATTTTCCACTTCTAATATAGAATCAATTAAGAGTAAGCAGTTGGAAATAATTCTTAACATAATTCTGTGATCCCTTTTATAATATAGTTAATGCAATTCCTTCAAGTAAATGGATATCAATTTCAATAAGTTTCCTAAATGGAGGGTGCTGTATGAGGCCTTTCATGCTGCCCTTTCAAAATTGACAATTAAGTACATAAGAAATAAGTGGTGATTTTATTAGAACCCTGCAAATACCTGGCAAAGTTAACTGCTTTTACTACAGTCATAACTTTTTTTGTTGAAAAATATGAGAAATGAATTTTGTCCATTCCATTCTAGGCAGTTGTAGCAATTAACTAAATATATAGTAATATCCAATATATTCACATAATTACCTCTATTAATTTATACATTATATAAATAATTTTGTCTATATGTAATTTTATCTACTGTTTCAAGTTTATAGAATCATAGGCAAAGCTAAGAAATGAGAGTGATGGTCACAGATTTAAAGAAACAAACTAGTGGTTACTAGTGGGTAGAGGGGGAGGGGGAGGGGCAGCACAGAGGGTGAAGATTAACAGGTACAAACTATTAGGAGTAAAATAAGCTACAGGGATATACTGTACAACCTCGGGATATAGCCTATATTTAATAATAGCTATAAATGGAGTATAACCTTTAAAAATTATGAGTCAGTATATTGTTTACCTGTAACTTATATGGTGGCCCTGGTGGCAAAGAACCTGCCTGTCAATGTAGGAGACATAAGAGACAGGGGTTCCATCCCTGGGTCAGAAAGATCCCCTGGAGGAGGAAATGGCAACCCACTTCAGTATTCTTGCCTGGAGAATTTCATGGACAGAGGAGACTGGCAGGCTACAGTCCACAGAGTTGCAAAGAGTCGGACACAACTAAAGCAACCTAGCACACAGCACACAACTTATATAACACTGACAGCAACTATAAGTCAATTAAAAAAGGAAAAAAAAAGAGAAGGGAGTAATAGAGATATATAGTAAACATAGAACAAAGACAGAGTGAAAATGACAATATTCATTTATTCAGCAAGTATTAATTATCTACCATCTAAGCTTTTGGAATTTCAATTCTAGAGGAAGGAGAGCATAGTAAAGAAAATATATGAGTAAATTGCACGGTATGTTGGAAGGGAAAAAAATATTTTTGAAAAAAACAAAGGAATGAAAAGGAAATAGAAAGTGCTGGTAGGGGGTAGTTATAGCCTACACGTGTTCATTAATGAAACTTCAGCAGTACTAAATTATGAAAGAATAGGTTTCTTAGTATAATGTTGACTGGCATATTAAATATATACATATGTATATGTGTGTCTGTACATTATATTACATATGGTTATATTTTATATAGAGAATAACCACCTTTGTGAGAGTCTTAATTACATCTCTTAAGGTCACCTGGTAAGCTTATTTCATGTTATTTATTTTATATCATTTGATATTTTTATCTTCAGTTTATTTCTATAGTAATAGTATATTACAGTGTATGAATTCCACTTCCCTTTATCTTCTTATTCTTCTGAACCTATATAAACAGTTTTAATAGCTCATATATTTTTATTATTGCTTTAATCTCATTATCCTTATTACAAAATATAAATGCTTTGACTTTATTTTAATGCAAAAATCATTTTAAATAATCCTTCTTTACATATTTGCAAGTCACATTGTGAAATCAGAGTGAAAAATTTAATGTTGTGATACATTAAAGTTACACTAGAACATTATTGCTTGATGCTCCGTGTGAAACAATTTAAACTTACATAAATGTGAAAACATTCTATTCAAAGTGTGTTTCTATTACGTTGTATAAATTGTAGCTTCTGAAAGAATATCCTGCACAATAATTTTCAAGAAATAAATGTTATCATCTGATAGTCTTTGTTCAATGACGATTTGATATGCTTAAGTATAAAAACTCAAAATATGCAGGAAATAAATTTGAATATAAAAGATATAAAGAAGTATCTTTAGTACTTTTCACTTACCTTTTATTTTACATAAACTTGTCTTATTGTCTTTCTCTGCCTTATCAAGGGTAGTAATGTCCGACCTTGGTAAGTATTACATCTCAGAGGAAATATAAAGCCTAGTCATTTGTTTTATATGTATTCACTTAACATGATATGGTAAATTATGGAAATATCATAATGTGTGTCTTCTACTACTTGCTGAAGGTACAAATTCTAAAGATAGTTTTAATATAGTGGCATAGACAAACAAGTGATTAAATTATCACCAGTAGGTGGAAAGCACCAAAATAGAGGTATCCAAAAATGTTATGAGACCCTGGATGACGGACTGCCTATTAAAGTCATAGGGGAAGAGTTCAAAGGATATTATGAGAATTCAAGGAAATAATAGAATGTAAGAAGAGCATTCCAGGTACAGTGAAGAACATGAATCAGAAAGTAGAGGCATGCAATCCAGCGGCCAGCTGAGAAATGGTGGCTCCAATGGCGCTGAAGCACAGCAGCAGGGGCAGCGATGGCGAGCGTGGCCAAGAGGAGCTACCCCACATCCAAGGTAAGGAGCAGCTGCTGAGCTTTGCCGGAGTAGCCGTGAAGAGATACCCCACGCCCAAGCTAAGAGAAACCCAAGTAAGATGGTAGGCACTGGGAGAGGGCATCAGACGGCAGACAGACTGAAACAGACAACTAGCCAGTCTGATCACAGGGACCACAGCCTTGTCTAACTCAGTGAAACTAAGCTATGCTGTGTGGGGCCACCCAAGATGGCTGGTCATGGTGGAGAGGTCTGACAGAATTTGGTCCACTGGAGAAGGGAATGGCAAACCACTTCAGTATTCTTGCCCTGAGAATCCCATGAACAGTATGAATGATGAACTCCCCAGGTCAGTAGGTGCCCAAAATGCTACTGGAGATCAGTGGAGAAATAACTCCAGAAAAACGAAGGGATGGAGAAAAAAAAAAACAAAACCACAACACNTCCCATGAACAGTATGAAAAGGAAAAATGATAGGACACTGAATGATGAACTCCCCAGGTCAGTAGGTGCCCAAAATGCTACTGGAGATCAGTGGAGAAATAACTCCAGAAAAATGAAGGGATGGAGAAAAAAAAAAACAAAACCACAACACCTAGTTGTGGATGGTGAGAGAAGCAAGGTTTGATGCTGTAAAGAGCAATATTGCAGAGGAGCCTGGAATGTTAGGTCCATTCATCAAGGAAAATTGGACAGGAGATGGCAAAAGTGAACACTGAAATTCTAGGAATCACCAAACTAAAATGGACTGGGATGGGTGAATTTAACTCAGATGACCATTATATCTAGTACTGTGGGCAGGAATCCCTTAGAAGAAATGGAGTAGCCATCATGGTCAACAATAGAGTCTGAAATGAAGTACCTGAATGCAATCTCAAAAACGACAGAATGATCTCTGTTCATTTCCAAGGCAAAACATTCAATATCACAGTAATCCAAGTCTATGCCCTGATCAGTAATGCTGAAGAAGCTGAAGTTGAACAGTTCTATGGAGACCTACAAGACCTTCTAGAACTAACATCCAAAAAAGATGTCATTTTCATTATAGGGGACTGGAATGCAAAAGTAGGAAGTCAAGAAACACCTGAAGTAACAGGCAAATTTGTCCTTGGATTACAGAATGAAGCAGGGCAAAGGCTAATAGAGTTTTGCCAAGAGAAAGCACTGATCATAGCAAAATCCTCTTCCAACAACACAAGAGAACACTCTACACAGGGACATCATTAGATGATAGACACCAAAATCAGACTGATTATATTCTTTGCAGCCAAAGATGGAGACGCTCTATATAGTCAGCAAAAATAAGACCAGGAGCTGACTGTGGCTCAGATCATGAATCCTTTATTGCCAAATTCAGACTTAAATTGAATAAAATGGAGAAAACCACTAGACCATTCAGGTATGACCTAAATCAAATCCCTATGACTATACAGTGGAAGTGAGAAATAGATTTAAGGGACAAGATCTGATAGAGTGCCTGATAAACTATGAATGGAGGTTCATGACATTATAGAGGAAAAAGGAATCAAGACCATCCTTAAGAAAAAGAAATGTAAAAAAGCAAAATGTCTGAGGAGGCCTTACAAATAGCTGTGAAAAGAGAATAGAAAAGAAAAGCAGAAAAGGAAAGATATACCCATCTGAATGCAGAGTTCCAAAGAATAACAAGGAGAGATAAGAAAGCCTTCCTCAGCAATCAATGCAAAGAAATAGAGGAAAAGAACAGAATGGAAAAGACTAGAGATCTCTTCAAGAAAATCAGAGATACTATGGGAAAATTTCATGCAAAGATAGGCACAAAAAAAGGACAGAAATGGTATGGACCTAACAGAAGCAGAAGATATTAAGAAGAGGTGGTAAGAATACACAGAAGAACTGTACAAAAAAGATCTTCATGACCCAGATAATCATGATGGTGTGATCACTCACCTAGAGCCAGACATCCTGGAATGTGAAGTCAAGTGGGCCTTAGGAAATATCCCTACGAAAAAAGCTAGTGGAAGTGATGGAATTCCAGTTGAGCTATTTCAAATCCTGAAAGATGATGCTGTGAAAGTGCTGCACTCAAAATGTCAGCAAATTTGGAAAACTCAGCAGTGGGCACAGGACTGGAAAAGATCAGTTTTCATTCCAATCCCCAAAAAAGGCAATGCCAAAG
>SJYW01017226.1:186581-225056 GCA_006410735.1 Raphicerus campestris
ATCTGTTGGATCATCAAAAAAGTAAGAGAGTTCCAGAAAAACATCTAATTCTAGATGTTTTAGAAACATTTAATGACTATGCCAAAGCCTTTGACTGTGTGGATTACAATAAGCTGTGGAAAATTCTTCAAGAGATGGGACTAGCAGATCAGCTGATCTGCCTCTCGAGAAACCTGTATGCAGGTCAGGAAGCAACAGTTAGAAATGGACATGGAACAACAAACTGGTTCCAAATAGGAAAAGGAGTACGTCAAGGCTGTATATTGTCACCTTGTTTATTTAACTTATATGCAGAGTACATTATGAGAAATGCTGGGCTGGAGGAAGCACACGCTGGAATCAAGATTGCCGGGAGAAATATCAATAACCTCAGATATGCAGATGACACAACCCTTATTGCAGAAAGTGAAGAGGAACTAAAAAGCCTCTTGATGAAAGTGAAAGAGGAGAGTGAAAAAGTTGGCTTAAAGCTCAACATTCAGAAAACGAAGATCATGGCATCCGGTCCCATGCTTCATGGGAAATAGCTGGGGAAACAGTGGAAACAGTGTTAGACTTTGTTTTTCTGGGCTCCAAGATCACTGCAAATGGTGACTGCAGCCATGAAATTAAAAGATGCTTATTCCTTGGAAGCAAAGCTATTACCAACCTAGATAGCATATTGAAAAGCAGAGACATTACTTTGCCAAAAAAGGTCCATCTAATCAAGACTATTGCTTTCCCAGTGGTTATGTATGGATGTGAGAGTTGGACTATAAAGAAAACTGAACGATGAAGAATTGATGCTTTTGAACTGTGGTGCTGGAGAAGACTCTTGATGATCCCTTGGACTGCAAGGAGATCCAACCAGTCCATCCTAAAGGAGATCAGCCCTGGGTGTTCATTGGTGGGACTGATGTTGAAGCTGAAACTCCAATACTTTGGCCACCTGATGTGAAGAACTCACTCATTTGAGAAGACCCTTATGCTGGGGAAGATTGACGGAAGGAGGAGAAGGGGATGACAGAGGATGAGGTGGTTGGATGGCATCATCTACTCAATGGACATAGGTTTGGGTGGACTCCAGGAGTTGGTGATGGACAGGGAGGCCTGGCCAGTTGTGATTCATGGGGTTGTAAAGAGTTGGACATGACTGAGAAACTGAACTATACTGAACTGAAGATCATCTTAAATTGTGTGGACAATATTCTGTCAAAATAAGGATGATGGAGGTAAGCAAGTATCATGCTTAGATTGGATGTTAAGAATTTCACTGTGGCAGCAACCTGGAGAATAGGAAGTAAATATAAATATGATGGCTATTATCCTGTGATTTTAATAGTCTAGGAGAGAAATCTAGAGCCACTTGAATGAAATCAGTAGTGGTATTCTAGTGGTATGTAGAGTGTAGGTAAGCTCAAGAGATGTAAGTGGTAAAAATTGATGTGATAATATGATAGAAATAAAGGGCAGTATAATGGCTTCTGAAAGTTGTGAGGATTCGGTGGGATGAGTTATGGCTTGTTAGAGATAAAGGATATAGGGGAAAGAGTAGGTTTGTGTGGAAAAGAGATGAGTGCAATTTTTGAAGATCCTTGAGATATTCAGGTAGATGTTCAGATCCAAGAGACATATATTTTGGCAACATGTTTCATGAAATAGTCAGAAAAAAACCTTGACACAGAATAAAAGCACAAATCCAGAGGTAACTGGGCACTGGTGCCTGTTTTGACCATAAGGTAGTCTGGTAACCCTCAGTGTGTCAGATGCTGGGTTAATGGACTAACATTTTTTAGAGTCAGGAGACAAAATGTGGGCTGGAGGAGGGAGGCAAACAGGAAATGGAGATTTTTCCATTTCAAGGTTCAGAAGAATCTATGGCTCAAGATTTTCTGGCTTATTGGGAGGGCTAGCACTCCCATAGGTGACACCCATAGTAGACAACTAGAAAAATCTGACCATAACAGAAGATAGTAGGTATGCTTACGTACCTTGACCTTGGCTCTTGGTCAAGTAAAAAAGGGGATAAACATACCTTTTGAGATTCTGTAGCTATAAGCTCTCACAATAAGATTAGAATAGAAAGTCACATGATTTATCTGTCTAAAGAAAACCTAAATAAAATTTTATTTTATTCTAGCCCCTGGTTGATACTACACACAGAAATTGGGTAGAATGGATTTGATAGCTTCACTAGGACAGTTGCTAGGAAGGTTTCTCTGATGCTGAATCTATGAGGCCTGTATATAGCTACCTGGTAGGTACATTTCCACATGTGTGGACATTTAAGGGCAGGCTCTACCCAATCAGGCATGAGATCTAGTTTAAAAATGCTCCTCTCTTTTTATCTGTTGGAGGAGACAGTCCTGGAGGGCTGGCAGTTGAGAATGTCGAGTAGACTTAAGCCCCAAGTGTCCACACCGATGGCATAGCCTTCTCTCGGCTTTCTTTTCCAAACTTGCCATCTCCTAATGTAAGCTCTCTTCATCCACCTTTATGTTCCAGTCTCTGCCTTATGTGGAAAAGAAGGATATGGACTCTGCTTTATCTGCTGCAAGACGAACCCAGGCTGAGACAGTTGGGACTGCAAGTGACTTTAAAAAGTAGACACTCAGGATGAAATTCTGGAGCTGTCACTGATGAGAAAAGGTGAAGTGGTGATAACCTCTGCCATGCAGTAGCATTATAAGTACTGACTCTCACTGGTGAATAAAGACAAAATTCAAGTGGGAACTTGTGCAGTGGCAATGGCACTTAAAAGATACGAGGGCAATGATAATTATAAGGCTTCTGAGGTTTGCTGGCCTTTGTTATCTTCTTTAGGACCCTCAAAAAAACAAAAGAAAAAAGAGAGAGAGAGAGAGAGAGAAAATGACGGACTCAGGCTAACCAACTATCATTCAAGGTATGCTTTGAAAGCAGAGGGTCTCTGTGTCAATGTTTAAATGTCTTTTATCTCACACAGCCATGTGACAGATAGTGATGAAAACCAGCCCAGGGTTTAATTGTAAAGTTAACAGAATGACAAGGAGACAACAGAAAGCTC
Source organism: Raphicerus campestris (assembly GCA_006410735.1). Classification (NCBI taxonomy): domain Eukaryota; kingdom Metazoa; phylum Chordata; class Mammalia; order Artiodactyla; family Bovidae; genus Raphicerus; species Raphicerus campestris. Next base: position 189,607 of record SJYW01017226.1, read on the forward strand.
AGACTAAACAGCCCTACGGTAAACTCAGGCATCTATTAGATAAACAGTGATACCTTCAGAACTGGCATGAGTACATTTGGTCAATAAGCCAGAAAATCTTGAGCCATGGATTCTTCTGAACCTTGAACTATGCTTTCTTTACATGAAGAACCGGGAAAGATATCAGCTGGGGCAGCTGCCACATTAGTTGTACATGTCTTCCTCAAGATTTAGTCCTGCCCTCTCTCACACATTCCAGACCAGTAATCAAGGTCAGGTCAGTATAGCCCAGGCAGGGTAATGCTGATCCCTTTTTGAGAGGAAGTAGAATAAACAGCCCCAGATTGCAAGACATGTACCAGCAGGAATTGCTAAAACATGTGATTAAGTGGTGGAGAAGGAATGGCACCCTACTCCAGTACTCTTGCCTGGAAAATCCCATGGATGGAGAAGCCTGGTAGGCTGCAGTCCATAGGGTCGCCAAGAATCGGACACGACTGAGTGACTTCACTTTCACTTTTCACTTTCATGCATTGGAGAAGGAAATGGCAACCCACTCCGGTGTTCTTGCCTGGAGAATCCCAGGGACAGGGGAGCCTGGTGGGCTGCTGTCTATGGGGTCACACAGAGTCGGACACGACTGAAGTGACTTAGCAGGAGTGATTGAGTGGAACTTGGGAGTGGTGGATCAGGGCGGGTGTTAATTGACGTTGGAGTATTCTCCATGACTCAGTCTTTAGGATCCAGTCAAGTGATCGTTATGCAGGTCAGATGGATCTTTGATGCTTGGACAGATTTCTGGCCTAAAGAAAGGAAAGTCAGAAGCCTCAAGGACATGACAGTTTTAAAATAAACTTATTACAGGAGATCGGAGTATACCCACCACTTGGGTTCCCTGGGAGAATTCAAAATATTCCCTTCAGTATGTTACTAAGAAACGTACTGGTGAGATGCTTCTTTTAGAAACTGGGTTGTAGCTTTCCTCTATGGGCTAAAGCTGAACGTGTGTTACATGAAGCTTTCTTAGTAACAGGAATAATGATTCAAAATAGCAGAAGCCGTGTTATGACAATTAACCAACAGAGGTAAGGTGGACATAATTTTTATTAATGACAGCAAGACTAGAGTGGCAACTGAATGACTTGGCCAGAAGGATTTTGGTGATAGCTGGTAGTCTGTAGTGGGGGTGCTAGTTGTAAAGAACCTGCCTGCCAATGCAGGAGACATAAGAGACACAGGTTGGATCCCTCTGTCAGGAAGATCCCCTGGAGGAAGGCATGCAACCCACCCAGTATTCTTGCTTGGAGAATCCCATGGACAGTGGAGACTGGCAGGCTACAGTCCATAGCATTGCATAGAGTCAGACACAACAGAAGTGACTTAACAGTAGTAGCAGATAGACTGTAGTATGCTTAAGGATTACATAGATAAGCAGTCAGAGGTGTTCCTTGACATGTACAACCAGGAAAAAATATTGGGATCTGGCAAGGTGAATGGTGAAGTCAACTGCTGCACTGGAAAATCAGGAAATGTCATCAAGTTTCTGTTCTGAGCTAGTTTTCTGACTCAGAGAGCATTGATTGAAGGGAAGACTCAAGATTCCTTTGAGTAAGAACCTTTACACATTACCACAAGTTTATATGACAAATTTCCTCCCAATCTTTCCCTAAATGGGCCTATCACAACCTACTGGATTCTATTCTCAGCTGACATGGATACTAGGAGATTTAAAATAGCATCCTGGTTGCCCATACAGAGTAGAGACTTGAGAAGGTGAATGGACAAATAGAAACCTGGCCCAAGTTGACCTTATATTGATCCAGTGGACCTGGGATGCACAAAATAAGTTGGTAGATACCAGTGTAAATGGTCTATACTCTAAAAAGTAGAGACCATTTAACTGTATCAATAATACCCAAATTAACTGTACATTCTTTGTAAAAGACACAGCAACAACAATGAACTCAAAAAAGCTGAAAGGAAAGACATTATAGGTAAATGAGCAGGCAAAAAAAAAAATTCAAAAGAGAGCTGGTGTAATTATATTACTATTAGTTACAATAGACTTTAGGGAAAATTTTAAATATTAAGAAATTATCAGAGTCTTATATTCCCCAACATATTGATTAGAAAACAATAATAAACACAGAAGTTTATCTTTGAAAAAGAACCTAAATAACTCATAATTCAATAAGTGATCTTGTAGAAACTGAGCTATAATATACTGCTATTTATCAAAACTTGTGGGAGGCAATTAAGCTGTATTTAGAAAGTAAGTTTCAGAGGTGGGTGAAACTGGAGCCTGTTATACAGAGTGAAGTAAGCCAGAAAGAAAAACACCAGTACAGTATAACTAATGCATATATATGGAATTTAAAAAGATGGTAACAATAACCATATATACGAGACAGCAAAGGAGACACAGATGAATAGAACAGTCTTTTGGGCTCTGTAGGAGAAGGCAAGGGTGGGATGATTTGAGGGAATATCATTGAAACATGTATATTATCATATGTGAAACAGATCCAGGTTCAATGCATGAGACAGGGTGCTCAGGGCTGGTGTATTGGGATGACCCTGAGGGATAGGATGAGAAGGGATATGGAGGAGGTTCAGGATGGGGAACACATGTACATCCATGGCTGAGTCATGTCAATGCATGGCAAAACCACTACAATATTGTAAAGTAATTAGTCTCCAATTAAAATAAATAAAGTTTCAAGATTAAGTATTAATATTAGACAAGAACTGAATAAGTTAACAAGAAAACAAAATAAATTCAAAGAAGACAAAAAGAAAGAAATGCAAAAATAACTATAGAAACTAATGAAACAGTAGGCATGATGCATGGGAGAGGATCGGCAAAGCCAAATGTTAGATCTTTGAAAATACTCAGAAATCAGATCAAGAAAAAGGGAAGCCAGAAATAAATGTTAGAAATGAGGATATTACTCAAACAACAGCAACAGAAATATAAGAAAACATTTAAAGCATGCATGTCAATATATTTGAAATATTAAGTGAAATAGGCAAACTCCTAGAAAAAAATTAAATTAAAGAAAATGAAAGGCATGCAGTTATCTTCAGTGAAAAATGTTAGCAGTATTTCAAATTTCTTTCCACCAAAAAAAGAAAAAGAAAGGAGCAAGGCCATTCAGCTCTACCCAACATCAAGAAAAAATAAAACTCTTTCAGAAAGTAAGGTGCGGTGTCAAATTCATTTTGATTCTAGTGTAACTTTAACATAAAAACTAATAAAAACACAAAGGTAGATTTTATGAACCATTCACACTGATGTAAAAATCCTAAATGTTGGCAAACTAATGCTAGTAATTAAAAAGGAAAAAAGTGCATCATAATTAATGAAGTTTATTATAAAAATATAAGCTTCTGGGTTCAATATTAGAAAACTGATTATATAATTTACTAAGTAATAGATTAAAAGAGAAAAACTATCTTCTCAATAAATACATAAAAGTTATTCGATAACATTTATTAAGTTTCCTTGAAACACACATTTGCATATGCACACATATTTAGCAAGCTAGGAGGAGAAGAAGTGAAGTCGCTCAGTTGTGTCTGACTCTTTGTGACCCCATGGACTGTAGCCTACCAGGCTCCTCTGTCCATGGGATTTTCCAGGCAATAGTCTTGGAGTGGATTGCCATTTCCTTCTCCAGGGGATCTTCCCAACCCAGGGATCGAACCCGGGTCTCCCGCATTGTAGACAGACACTTTACCGTCTGAGCCACTAGGGAAGTCTTGAGGAGAGGAAGCTGCTTTAAATTGACAAAAATAGCTGCAACAGTGGCAGCAAACTATCCTATTCAATGGGGAAATGTTAAAACCATTCATTCCAAAAATCAATCATAGGGATATCTATTCAGCATTATATTGATGATCATAGCAAGACATACAGAGGACTGAGTAGTGTCCCCCCAAAATTCACTCTCCTCTTTCACCCTCATCAAGAGGCTCTTTAGTTCCTCTTTGCTTTCTGCCATTAGAGTGGTGTCATCTGCATATCTGAGATTGTTGATATTTCTCCCTGAAATCTTGATTCCAGCTTGAGATTCATCCAGCCCAGTATTTCGCACGATGTACTCTGCAAATAAGTTAAAGAAGCAGGGTGACAATTTGCCTATGTTGAAAAGTCAATCCCCACTTTACACCATAAAAATCACCGAGTTCCAGATGGATTGGTATTTAGTGTGAAATGCAAAAATTTTAAAACCTTCATAAGAACATATCTTCATGAATTGCAGTGAATGATTTCTTAAAGCAGAAAAAAAGCACAAATCAAAAAGAAGCCATTTGCATATATTAAAATTTTAAACTAAAAATACACCTAAAATGAGTATATAACAAATTAAATATTGATAGAAAATATTTATGACAAAATAACTGGCAAAATATTTAGTACATTGAATATGTAAATATAATTAGTAAGAAAAAAGATAAGTAAATGTCATTATTGTCAAAAGACTTAGACATTCCAGAAAAGAAGAAACATAAATGGACCTCAAATATAAAAAAAATACAAGAAATGCTCTCAATCTTATTAGGAAAAAGGAGAGATTAAAATCACAATGTGTTGTCATTTTACAACCTACTGATTGGCAGTGTATTATGACAATATCAACTTCTCAAACATACACTGGAAATAGAAATGAAAATTGATCTAACCAATTTTGAAAATGAAGTTTCTATTACCTGCTGTCTAGGAAAAACTGTTTCCTCTACTAATGCTCACAACACTCTGACAACATATGTGTGGATTCCCCCCGATACACACACCAAGCAATTTGGCAACATCAGCTAAGTGTCCTACAATTCAATTCAGTCTGACACTATTTACCTGAAGATAACATCAGATTCCACAGGTCAGGGGCTCAGTCTCACAGGACTGCTCCCTACCACCTTCCCAACAACCCAAGTCCAACTTCTTATTTGTACTTCTGATCGATGGACTACAAATCAGAGGTTCCCAAAGCCCCCTCTCAGGTTCAATTAATTTGCAAAAGCCACTCACAGAACTCAGGAAAACAGTTTACTTACTAGATTACCAGTTTATGACAATATATATTAAGGGTATGAATGAACAGCTAGATAAACAAATACACCCCTCACAGAGTGAGGTCTCAGAGCCTCTGTCCCTGTGGAGTCTGGGACACACCATTCTGCTAATGTGTGCATGTATTCTTATTTACCATCCCAGAAGCTCTTTAAATCCCATACTTTTGGAATTTTTATGGAAGTTTCATTATGCACACATGATGGGTCATTTACTCAATCTTCAGCCTGTCTTGGCTTCCTAGAGGATGGGCAAGGAAGCTTTCAAGTGTCAAGAAAGTTCAAAGATTCTAATTAGGGACCATTATATATACTACTGCGGACAGAAATCTATTAGAAGAAATGGAGTAGCCATCATGGTCAACAAAAGAGTCAGAAATGCAGTACTTGGCAGCAATTTCAAAAATGACAGAATGACCTCTGTTCGTTTCCAAGGCAAACCACTCAGTGTCACAGTAATCCAAGTCTATGGCCCAACCAGTAATGCTGAAGAAGTTGAAGTTGAATGGCTCTATGAAGACCTACAAGACCTTGTAGAACTAACACCGAAAAAAGATGTCCTTTTCATTACAGGGGACTGGAATGAAAAAGTAGGAAGTCAAGAAACACCTGGAGTAACAGTCAAATTTGGCCTTGGAGTACAGAATGAAGCAGGGCAAAGACTAATAGAGTTTTGCCAAGAAAATGCACTGGTCATAGCAAACACCCTCTTCCAACACACAAGAGAAGACTCTACACATGGACATCACCAGATGGTCAACACCAAAATCAGATTGGTTATATTCTTTGCAGCCAAAGATGGAAAGCTCTATACAGTCCACAAAAACAGGACCAGGAGCTGACTGTGGCTCAGATCATGAACTCCTTATTGCCAAATTCAGACTTAAATTGAAGAAAGAAGGGAAAACTGCTAGACCATTCAGGTATGACCTAAATCAAATCCCTTATGATTCTACAGTGGAAGTGAGAAATAGATTTAAGGGCCTAGATCTGATAGATAGAGTGCCTGATGAACTATGGACTGAGATTCATGACATTATACAGGAGACAGGGATCAAGGCCATCTCCATGGAAAAGAAATGCAAAAAAGCAAAATGGCTGTCTGGGGAGTCCTTACAAATAGCTGTGAAAAGAAGAGAAGTGAAAAGCCAAGGAGAAAAGGAAAGATAAAGCATCTGAATGCAGGGTTTCAAAGAATAGCAAGAAGAGATAAGAAAGCCTTCCTCAGCGATACATGCAAAGAAATAGAGGAAAAGAACAGAATGGGAAAGACTAGAGATCTCTTCAAGAAAATTAGAAATACCAAAGGAACATTTAATGCAAAGATAGGCTCGATAAAGGACAGAAATCGTATAGACCTAACAGAAGCAGAAGATATTAAGATGAGGTGGCAAGAATACACAGAAGAACTGTACAAAAAGGATCTTCACAGCCCAGATAATCACGATGGTGTGATCACTCATCTAGAGCCAGACATCCTGGAATGTGAAGTCAAGTGGGCCTTAGAAAGCATCACTACGAACAAAGCTAGTGGAGGTGATGGAATTCCAGTTGAGCTGTTTCAAATCCTGAAAGATGATGCTGTGAAAGTGCTGCACTCAATATGCCAGCAAATTTGGAAAACTCAGCAGTGGCCACAGGACTGGAAAAGGTCAGTTTTCATTCCAATCCCAAAGAAAGGCAATGCCAAAGAATGCTCAAACTACCGCACAATTGCACTCATCTCACATGCTAGTAAAGTAATGCTCAAAATTCTCCAAGCCAGGCTTCAGCAATACGTGAACCGTGAACTTCCTGATGTTCAAGCTGGTTTTAGAAAAGGCAGAGGAACCAGAGATCAAATTGCCAACATCCGCTGGATCATGGAAAAAGCAAGAGAGTTCCAGAAAAACATCTATTTCTGCTTTATTGACTATGCCAAAGCCTTTGACTGTGTGGATCACAATAAACTGTGGAAAATTCTGAAAGAGATGGGAATACCAGACCACTTGACCTGCCTCTTGAGAAATGTGTATGCAGGTCAGGAAGCAACAGTTAGAACTGGACATGGAACAACAGACTGGTTCCAAATAGGAAAAGGAGTACGTCAAGGCTGTATATTGTCACCCTGCTTATTTAACTTCTATGGAAAGTACATCATGAGAAAAGCTGGGCTGGAAGAAACACAAGCTGGAATCAAGATTGCTGGGAGATGTTGGGGAACCAGACTAGAGCCATGGCAGGCTCGACAGGTTGCACTAGGCCTAGGTTTTTAATTCTTGTAAACCTGGGTCATAATTCCAGGAGACTACCCCCTAGCAGGGTCCCACTCACCTTAGGATGAAGGGCCTGAGCTACTCCATCTTGCAAAAGAATTCTATCCTGCAAGGCCCCGGGCAAAAGAACTTTACATGTTACCCAACCTAAGCCCACTACCATAGCCAATCAACCCTCAGATTACCTAACCTAGCTCCACTGTACACAAGCCAATCGGTCACTAGGCTAAACCTTCTGACTTTACGTTCAGGAGCTTGTGATTTACCTTGGAAGTAAAAACCAATCAAGAATCTACACACAAATCCTATGGATGGAAGTAACCAACCAGTTATCTGTCAACTTAAACACCCCCTAAAGTGGCCAATCTAGTTGTCCTCCTGCTTGAACACCCCCTCTTGTGTCCTTTTACCTGATTAAATTCCCTATAAAAGCAGTGCAGCCCAAGACTCGGGGCTCCCTCCCTAGAGCTGCTGCATCGGTGCTGGGGGAGCCCTAGCTCGAGCTAACAATAAACCCCTTTATGCTTTTGTATTACTGTGGACATCTTATTTCTCTCAGTTTTGGGGACTTGGACTTTGGGCATAACAGGAGAAATATCAAAAACCTCAATTATGCAGATGACACCACCCTTATGGCAGAAAGTGAAGAGGAACTAAAAAGCCTCCTGATGAAAATGAAAGAGGAAAGTGAAAAAGTTAGTCTAAAGCTCAACATTCAGAAAACTAAGATCATGGCATCTGGTCCCATCACTTCATGGGAATTAGATGGGGAAACAGAGGAAACAGTGTCAGACTTTATTTTGGGGGGCTCCAAAATCACTGCAGATGGTGACTGCAGCCATGAAATTAAAAGACGCTTACTCCTTGGAAGAAGAGTTGTGACCAAGCTAGATAGAATATTGTAAAGCAGAGACATTACTTTGCCAGCAAAAGTCCATGTAGTCAAGGCTATGGTTTATCCAGTAGTCATGTGTGGATGTGAGTGTTGGACTGTGAAGAAACCTGATCGCTAGAGAATTGATGCTTTTGAATTGGTGTTGGAGAAGACTCTTGAGAGTCCCTTGGACTACAAGGAGATCCAACCAGTCCATTCTGAAGATCAGCCCTGGGATTTCTTTGGAAGGAAAGATGCTAAAGCTGAAACTCTAGTACTTTGGCCACCTCATGTGAAGACCAGACTCATTGGAAAAGACTCTGATGCTGGGAGGGATTGGGGGCAGAAGGAGAAGGAGACGACAGAGGATGAGATGGCTGGATGGCATCACAGACTCGATGGTTGTGAGTCTGAGTGAACTCCGTGAGTTAGTGATGGACAGGGAGGCCTGGCGTGCTGTGATTTATGGGGTCGCAAAGAGTCAGACACGACTGAGTGACTGAAGTGAACTGAACTGAACTGAATTAGGGTTTGGTCTTTCTAATAGTTTGAGGAGCTCTCCAAGAGTCATCTCATTAGAATAAAGATATTTTTATCATCCAGGAAATTCCACGGGATTTAGAAGGTCATTGTCAAAGATCAAATATTGATATAAAAGATGCTTGGTACTCTTATCACTTAGAAGATTATAAAAAATTTAGGGATTCTGTGCCAGGAACCAGGGGGCAGAGAGTCCAATTCATATTTGCTATTATTTCACAGCTCTACTGATTGATTATTTTTATGAGTCAGCAATTTGACTCTTATCTAAGTGCCCTTCCTAATCTTCTGCACCAGGTTATATGTATAAGAATATTGATAACAAAGTTGTCTGTAATAACAAAAAATTGGAAATCATGATGAGGACCAACACTGAAATTGATAATCATTTCTTTATATTGTATTCCAGTGACAGTGAATGAATGAGATCTATAAATATCACCATACAAGAATCTCTCAAGCATAATGATGAGTGAAAACAAAATGTAAGACCTCGCGGCCTTTTCTCAGGATCTGTCGCTCCAAAGACCACAGTGACTCAAATTCGATGCAATAGGCAAGAGGATTTATTAGGCCGGCGCGCCGGGGTTCAGTCTCCTCGGGAGGAGTGAACCCCGATGCTAGTTACAGAGCAGTTTTTATACACTACCGGACAAAGAAAAATGCAGATTAAACATCAAACAGAGTCATAAACATACAGTTGTTATCACCAGACCCCAAGACAAATCATTTGGCTGGCGTCATAGCAGGATTCTATCTTACTCCCTCCGGGGGCGGTGCGTCCCGGTTCCGGGCACGTATGACTACTTCAGAGAACAATCTGTTTTTCCTCAAGGAGTTCAGGCTTGAAATGTCACAGGTTACTTATCAATCAGGGGTGGCGGAACAGAAAAAGTAATTCTTTGAGCTTTCCCAAGGCTATGTCTGTTTTTCCAGCCTCCCTTTTGAGGCAGCTCCCCGCAAGATAGGTCTGGAAGTTGCCAGGCCGAGGCGACTGACCGACCACTTTTCTTCACACACTACTATAGTGGGGCTGTGTCAAAGATCAGGAGGCTCTGAGTCATTAGGTAAGGGGAAAGCTATTTTCCATGAGGCATGGCCTGCCTTCGGAGTCCTAACACACAAAAGAGACTTTGGTTTTTAACCTAGGTTCTTCAAAAACAAGCTTTAAAAATTTATCTGTGACAACCACCAATCTTTCTTTCTACTACAGATGGTCTTTATTGCTTTTTCTTGACTGATTAGCCCAGCTAGAACCTCTGGTACAATGTTGAAAAAAAGGGAAAAGAGGAAAAAACCTTATCTTATTCCTGATCTTGGGAAAGCCTTCAGTCTTTGGTATGTTGTGTTTCACTTGATTCATCTAAAAGTATTTTCTAAATTTCCCTTGTAATGTCTTCTTTCATCTATGCATTATTTAAGAGTATGCTGTGTTTATATATAACATATATATGTATAAATATATATATTCCTTCTGTTACTGATTTAAAGCTTTACTCCATTGCAGTTTGAAAAGATATTTTGGAGTATTGACGCTCTTTAAATTTATTGAGACTTGCTTTGCAACCCAACATATGCTCCAGTATGGAGAATGTTCCATGGACACTTGAGTTTCATGTATATTCCGCTGTTGTTGAGCAATATGTCCCATAGATCACTGGCAGGTCTATTTCTTTTAATAGAGAAAAGCAACTACATTTACGTACTGACAGTTATGACACAGTGAGATAAACAACTGAAAAATAAAAGATGAGGGTGGGGCATAAAATACTCATGGATTTGGGAAATGTAGACTACAGTTCCGATGGAAGCATTCCCGTGTAGAAGAGATGAAAGTGAAAGTGTTAGTCGCTCAGTTGTGTCCGACTCTTTGCAACCGCATGGACTGTAGCCCACCAGGCTTCTCTATCCATGGAATTCTCCAGGCAAGAATACTGGAGTAGGTTGCCATGTCCTTCTCCAGGGGATCTTCCCAGTCAAGGGATCAAATCTAGGTCTCCCGCACTGGAGGCAGATTCTTTATAATCTGAGCCACCAGGGAACTCATGGCTTTTCCTTTCTATAATGGAAGGAAATAAGTGGGAATGGACTTAAAAATTATCTATTAGCTTGTAAGAATAGAAAGTTCAGACCATGCATAGCTATTTCACTGCCCTTTAAAGACATCAAAAATAAAATATATGATAAAATTGAAAAGCTTTCTGAAATTTNAGGAAATAAGTGGGAATGGACTTAAAAATTATCTATTAGCTTGTAAGAATAGAAAGTTCAGACCATGCATAGCTATTTCACTGCCCTTTAAAGACATCAAAAATAAAATATATGATAAAATTGAAAAGCTTTCTGAAATTTATAGCTTTGAAAATATTCGCTATGCTAAAAATTGCAGCAGACTACAGACAGATATTTAACTGGAAGTAATAAATAGTACCTTTTTTATATCTTACAAATCTACTATAGTTGAAGGAGGAAAAGGCAACCCACTCCAGTATTCTTGCCTGGAAAATCAAATGGTCAGAAGAGCCTGGTGGGCTACAGTCCATGGGGTCACAAAAAGTCAGACATGACTTAGCAACTAAAAAGCAACAATGTCAACAAAAAACCTTGTTTCCTTTGGAATCCTGACTCTATAATTACAGTCACTAAAGTCTACCTCCAATGCAGGAGATGCAGGTTCAATCTGTGGGTCAGGAAGATCCCCTGGAGAAGGAAATGGCAACCCATGCCAGTATTTTTCCCTGGAAAATCCTATGGACAGAGGAGCCTGGCTGGCTACAGTCCATGGAATAGGGAAAAGTCAGACGTGACTTAGCAATGAAACAATAACAGTGGATGGAATTATTCTCAGATTATTTTTGAGGCGAGGCAGTAAGTAATCTCATTTTAGTAACCATATATCAATTAGCTCAAGGTCTCCTGAATATGTTTTCCATCTTTCAGGTAATTTCTTGGATAATTTCAGATAACTCAGATAATTTCTTGGAAACTCGAATGAGGCTTCTTTTCTACATATCCTCCCTGGTGCTCAATGATTGTAGAAGCAGTACACTCAGAGGCTCCCTCTTGTCTTTGACTTCTCCAGTTGGTACCATTTGTCCCAAGCGTATGCATGAGTTTCTGTTTTAACTATCTCCCCCCACCCTCCAGTGATCAAAGGCTTCCCCTGTGGTTCAGTAGTACAGAATCCACCTGCAATGCTGGAGACACTCCTACAATCCCTGAGTTGGGAAGATCATTTGAAGGAGGAAATGGTAACCCACTCCAGTATTCTTGCCTGGAGAATCCCATGGACAGAGGAGCCTGGCAGTCTACAGTCCTTGGGGGTCACAAAGAGTCAGACATGACTGAGAGACTGAGCACACACAGCACACCCAATGACCGAAGTTTGATATTTAACAAAGTATTAAGAGGAACTTGGGGCAAAATATGAATACATAGTAATTTACATCTATTATTCAAAATGTTGATTTTTTTTTTTTAGGATGAGCTCCAACTCAGTCCAAACCTGACCTGGAATTTCTGCCTAACACCTTGAATTTCCTCATGGAATATGGAGAATGGCTTAAGCTTTAGAATCTTTAGATGGTTTCCCACCTTGGAATCCAGACCCCAGAAATCAAAAAAAATCTCTTCCTTTCCTGCTCAGAGCCCACCTCATAGTATTACCCCAGGATAATTTTCAGGGGAACATCCATATTTGTCCATTTCCCTTCTTACCTTTGATTGTGTAGCATTTTTAAGATAGAGCATCGCTCCCTTGTCCTTTTTTTTTTAGACCTTATTTTTTAAACATTTTACATACTTTCAAATGTGTTCTAAAATAGTCCAATATGTAAAGATCATATTTACACCTTTCCAAATTTCAAGATTATATTGTTATAGGTAGACTTATGAGAAAGGAACAAGGAAGGATCATCAGAAAAGTAGATTAAATGTGTGAATGAGGTGCTATGACGTTTCAAACTTTCTTTTGAAGTCAATGAAGAAATATTATAGTGATAAAATTTGAGGTTATTAACTCAATTTTGATGGCACTATTATATAAGAAAGATGGAAATATGTGCATTAATTTTTTGCATTATTTTCTCTCTTGCCTTTAGACTCAGAAATATAAACAACAGCATTAACAAAGATTTTCTGGCTTAGCTGAGAAAAGTTATCCATTTGAGTATTATCTTCTGAGATACCTAATACTGAGTTAACTATTGGAAGAATGAAGATGTGGAACATATAAAATTCCATAACCAATCTGGAAAGACAGCTTAAATGTATTATTGGGTAATTCTTCATGATGTCAAAGATAATGTCTTCCATGAATGTATTATCTATGTGATCATAAATACCTGATGAGACTTAGCTGGGAATGGCCAGCTAGGATATATCTTAGGTAGCAGATATAAGAAGTTTATTAATTTAATGGACAGGGAGCTCTCTTAGCTAAATTTCCTTTCTTGTTGTTGTTGACAATCAAAATTCTGGATCTCTTACCCCAAACTTTCTTTTCAAAAGTAGAGATACTTGAAAATATAAAAATGAATTATTCTGAAATATGCCACAATTAATTTCATTTATTTAAATTGGTCTTGAGGACATCCTTTGAGATTGAACATCATGAAACATGCAAAGAATCATGAAAAATGTTGGTGGAACTTCAGAGCTGAGTAGCTTCCATAGTGTTTCTGCTCTGATAGATTGGGAAATGAGGTTTAAAAAAAGATGATATGAAGAAATGCATATTTTTTTACTTTATTTTTGAACATTAGGTGAGGGAATGCTTGTGATTTCAGTCCCCAAATAATCCTTTAACAAGAGATATGAGAACTAAAGAAGGGACAAGTGAATAACAATATCTTTGCTGAAAAGCAAAACAATGGAAATAATAGAGGTGATCTTGATTTTTTCCTAGCTTGAAAATATCTCCTTTGGATTCCATGGTTTCTGTAATAGGCAGTTACTTAAACAGTTTTAAAAAGTGATTTTCCATCATATTGTACTAATGTGATATTTTTAATTATTCTAGATTCTTAAAATTAGCATTTCATAGAAATTTAGTGATGAAATGGACCTTAGAGATAATATTGTCCGAAGTGCAAAATCATCATTTGCATTCTTCTTTTTCCTGGCAATGATTCAATTAACTTCAGATGTTCTATTTTTCATCTGCTTGATAGCTTCTCTATCATAGTTGGAAAGGAATCCAAGTTGGAATACTCAGTGATTCAATCCATTACCAGGTGCTACCACATGGCTTTAAAAAAAAACTAATTGTATTCCAATCTAACTCATGTGTGTGTTGGTAAATCCAAGAAATATAGTCTAATAAACTTTATTTTATAATAAGCATAATCTTTTGTTTTATAACAACTAAATCTTCATTTCTGTTTCAGAATAAGAGCCATAGCTTCTTTCCCTGGGTGTCATACTTTCTTTAAATATAATTAATACCTGTATATTAATTCTCTCATCCTTACCCTGGGCTTTCCAGACATCTTGTGATTTCTTAACCTATAAGGCAAAAATTCTGTCCAGTCAGGATACTTTGTTAAACCTTGAAATGCTGTGTGAGATTTTTTGGAGCTTTTGTTTAAAACTCTGTATTAATGACTTAGTAATTTTTAAATTACTTTTCCAATAAAGTTTGGAGTCAGTAATTTAAGGGTTTCTACTTTATCTAGGTAGCACCTACCAATTCTGTTTCAGGTCAGAAATCAAATATTATTCCAGTAGTTTTTAATAAACCAAAAAAGGAAAAAAAATTGATTTTGAATAGTTTTTACTTTGAGATTGTTTGCCAGTGGAAAAGCATCACAATCTTTGCCAACCTTGCCTCTGACGTCTACCACAAATATCCACTGATCATATTACTTTTAGAGTCAGTCTAAGTTTAAAGGAATAATTTTAATACCTGTATTCTCAAAGCAAAATTTGTTGAGTGAAAACATTCTTAATATTTCAAATGTTCCAGGATCTGAAGATTATTTTTGATAAATGATCTAGAAGATCATAGCTACCACTTATCCTTACCACCTTTGTAAATTCTCAGAAATAGGACAGAACTTTTCTTAGTTGAAATCTTGCAGTTTGAGCACAAAACTATATTTCCCCACAAATGGGGAAATTTGAACCCAGAGAGGTTGAATGACCTAAGCTCACAAAGAAAAATACCTTAAGTTGGAATTTCTCTGCTAATGTTTACAGTTCCAATAGTAATTTTATCATGCATGTTTATTTGACTGAATTGTATTCAAATCATGTGTCTCTGTTTCCCCCAAAGATGTTAAACTCCTCAAGGTCAGGACCTCATTGCCTAGCACAAATTTGGCATTTGATAAGCTGACCTGACCAAATGCTTTTTTTTTAGAATTCACATAAGCAAATAATCTTTGCTTAAAGATTATTAATGCATATTTGTCAGTAAATCATACATATTGTCAAAAATATCAACGAGGAACTTTGGGATTAGGAGATGGCAACTATTATAGAATAGATAAACAACAGGTCCTATTGTACAGCACAGGTAGCTGTATTCAATATCCTATGATAAACCATAATGGAAAATAATATGAAAAAATATATATACATACATATATATACTTGTATGTATAACTGAGTCACGTTGCTATACAGCATAAATTAAGTAACACTGTAAGTCAAATTCAGTGAAATTAAAAGCATATTATCAATGCCTAAGTTTTCTGCCTGGCAGATTCCAGATCATCCTGGAGAATCTATACCATTTCCATTGATATTGTTGATACTGGAGGCCTTATTTACTCACCTTTTATTTACTCACATTTAACAATTAGCTGTTCAGAGTTCTAAGTTGAGTTTGTTAATCAAATGAGTATGAAAAGTGTAACTGGAAAATCGGATATTAAGAGCAAAAGACTGAAGAATTAAATTTAACCTGCTCATAAGTAAAACTTATCTTTTATATAAGGTGCCATATGTTATTGTTTTAGAAGGTAATCTTTGTATTTCCTCGGTTCNCAAATGAGTATGGAAAGTGTAACTGGAAAATCGGATATTAAGAGCAAAAGACTGAAGAATTAAATTTAACCTGCTCATAAGTAAAACTTATCTTTTATATAAGGTGCCATATGTTATTGTTTTAGAAGGTAATCTTTGTATTTCCTCGGTTCTATTGTGCTTTGAAAATACTTACATGAAGTCATTGTCTAGAAGTAACACTTGGTAGTGTGCAATTGACTTTGATTTTGGTACATTTCAGCCTATTTGACTTATGCCTCTAAACACGTTACTTTTCCATTAGGAAGTAACTTGTTAAATGTTGAATCTTCATAGAGACAATAAGATAGCAATATCTCGCTGTAAAGGAAAAAACACAGTGGGGTGCTCTCCTTAGAAAGGCATGTTTACAAGGTTGGTCTCCTTTGCTGGCATCTGGGAACTTGCGTATTGAGAGGGTTTCCAAATCTTCACTGATAGGAGTGGCTCACTGCCCAAATAGTTTGTGCAAACAATACGATTTATGCTGGACACCTGCTTTCCTTTGGGGAGTCTGAAATTTTGATATGTGTTAAGCAAATGTGTCTATCTTACCAAATCCCAGTGAAAAGCCTGGGTAGATTTTCTCCTTAGCTTCCCTGATAGCCAACCCTTCACATGTGTTATGATAACTCATTTTTGGGGTGCTTAAGTATGTCCTATTTCACTCTGCTGGAAGGACACTCTTGGAAGCTTGTGTCTGGCTTCTCCTGGATTTTGTATATATATATACATACATGTATGTTTACATACAAAGTAGTGCCTTTTCCCTTTGCTGATTCACTTTGTATCCTTTAACTGGAATAAATCATAGCCATGGTTCTGACTATATGCTGAGTTTTGGGAGAGCTTCTTGTGAGAGTGATTCTAGGGTGTTTTTTAAAGACCCTGTCATACTAACTTAAATAATAATTATTCTGGAGAAACTGTACATAGCATTTAACCTTTTGTAGGCACCATTCTCGGAGAAGGCAATGGCAACCCACTCCAGTACTCTTGCCTGGCAAATCCCATGTACAGAGGAGCCGGGTAGACTGGTCACTAGGAGTCAGACAAGACTGAGCGACTTCACTTTGACTCTTCACTTTCATGCATTGGAGAAGGAAATGGCAACCCACTCCACTGTTCTTGCCTGGAGAATCCCAGGGAAGGGGGAGCCCAGTGGGCTGTCATCTCTGGGGTCGCACAGAGTTGGATACAACTAAAGCGACTTAGCAGCAGCAGCAGGCATCATTCTAAGAATATTATATGCATGAAATCATTACTTCCTCATTGCATCCTCTCTATATACTCACTGTGTATATTATTATTAACATCCCCATTTTAATTATGAAGAACTCAAGGCACAGAGAAATATCTTGGTAAGTTTTAGAGCCAGGATGATAAAAGGAAGGCAACTATAAAAAGAGCTGACAGGAAAGATTTCAAATCAGTGAACCACAAACTTTAATTTTAACCTTATTTAGCTCAGTGTTTGGCTAATGATGAATAACTTGAATATAAATTTTATTTCTTTTTTATTAAAAGTGAACAAATAGATGATGTGATTAGATTGTTTCTATACAAGTGCTACTATGAGAACACTAGGTTTTTATATTCAACTGATTTTTTTCACTTCTTTTAATATTTGACGGGCAAATGGTTCCCCATCAAACAGCCCATGCACCTGTGTTTTCTCTTATGCTACAACAGTTATGCAAATGACATTTTCCTTCTTAGGCTGCTCTATCACGGTAAAAGTAAGAACAAGGAAAATCTGAAAATGTACCTTAAAACTTAAAAAAAAAACTCTTCTACAATTTTGTCACCAAAACCATTAGTCAAACTCAGAATTACATTTAATTAAAGTACAATAAAAGTGATATTTTTTGATCCAAAGAAAATAATTTGCATTTTTAGACCAATTATCTAGTATCATGGATAAATTCTTTTTTATGAATACTATTCTGGAAAGTTTTCACTCTCGTATAGATCATTTTATTCTAAACTGTATTTAGTTTTATTACCCATAACATAAAGATGGTAGGCAAGGTGAGAGAGTAAGCTGAACTAGGTTTATATGAATGGTGAGTCAAAGGACAATAGATTCTTAGATCACTAAATCTGGATACCCAGAAACCAGCTCTCTGTTAAAACTTTTACAGAGGATGAACATACATATGACCCTCTCCAAAATGAGAGTATTATGAGAAGACACTTAATCATTACAGAGAAACCAAGAGGAACAATTTAGTGGTGAAGCCTGGTAGATATCACCTTAATCAAGTAATTAGTGTTAACATCACAAGTTAAGAAAAAAAAAGTCCTGTGACTTCTAATATACTTCAGTGAACAGAATCCAGTTTTGCTTGTAAGATACTTTTGCCAAAAATGCATAGTCTGGGTCCAATCAGGGTATATACCAGACAAACTCAAGCTAAGGGGCACTCTACAAAATAACTGCATGCTTCTAGAATGATAAAAAAATTCTGATAGATTGTTTCAGATCAAAAGAGACTAAAGAACCATGACAATTACATTTAATATATAATCTTGGGTTGGGTCTTAGGTCTGAAAAAGTAAATGCTACATAGTTTATCCATGGGACAAGTAGTGACATTTGAATAAAACTGGTATATAAGAATCATGATTTTGGTAATTGTACTGTCGTTATATTATTGACTTTAGGAAATAGACTGAAATATTTAGGGCTAAAAGGGGCATTTAATTTAATGAATGAACTATTTTAAAAGTATTGCTAAAACTAATATATACATGTGTGTGCATGTGTACCCATGTGTGTGTGTGTGTGTGTGAGAGAGAGAAATAGACAGATACACACAGAGAATGATAAAGGCAAACAAGGTAAATGTTAATGTTTGTAGAATATGGGTGAAGGATCTGCAGTAATTCTTTGTACTAACTTCTCCTGGATCAAATATTTTGTTTTTGTTAATTTTTTCTCCTATTTAAATCAAAGTATAGTTAATTTACAATGTGTTAATTTCAAGTGTACAGCAAAGTTAGACACACACACACATATAATTTATCTCTCCTTAGCCTGCTATCCCCTTTGATAACTATACTTTTTCTTAAAATGTCTATTAATCTAATTCAGTTTTGTAAATAAGTTCATTTGTATCATTTCCTTTTAGATTCCACATATGAGAGATATTTTATGATATTTGTCTTTGTACTACTTTTACAACTTTGCAGTAAGTCTAAAATTAATTTAAAAAAATTTTTTTTGAAGTGCAGAATCAGAGGGGACTTTAGGGTTAGAGCAAAGCTCTGGGCAAATGTCATTCTCATGGCTGCAGTTATTCAACCAGTTTGGCCAGTGGGCTGGACTGCAGGCATTTACCAAGAGAATGGTCTGGGCCAGGCATTCTCCTACTAGATGTTAGCATGAATGAAAAGTGAAAATGAAATCACTCAGTCGTGTCCGACTCTTCGGGACCCCATGAACTGTAGCCCGGTAGGCTTCTCTGTCCATGGGATTCTCCAGGCAAGAATACTGGAGTGGGTTGCCATTTCCTTCTCCAGCGGATCTCCCCAATCCAGGGATCGAACCTGGGTCTTCTGCGCTGCAGGCAGACCGCTTTATCCTCTGAGCCACCAGGGAAGCATGAATGAAAGGAACAACAAAGCCCCTTGCCCTCCTGATGCTTATACTCCAGTGGGAGATTACAGGTACAAACACAAACAACGTGATATAGACCCCAAGG
Source organism: Raphicerus campestris (assembly GCA_006410735.1). Lineage (NCBI taxonomy): Eukaryota > Metazoa > Chordata > Mammalia > Artiodactyla > Bovidae > Raphicerus > Raphicerus campestris. Next base: position 209,043 of record SJYW01017226.1, read on the forward strand.
AACCGGAAAAAAACATGGAAAAATAAAAAGCGTAGAGCCAACGAGACAAACAGGCACGGAGGCGGCAGTGATTATTGGCACAGAGGCTGCGTGTCTGGAGGACTCTCCACATGCCCATGAGAGCTCCTGTTCCGCGCAGGCCCACAGGGTGACAGTTCCTGCGACATAATCACTGCCGCCTAGACAGCAGGATAACTCACCTAGGCTGGATACAGGGTTTTCGTTTTGTTGTTGTTTGCTGAAAGTACCCATTTTTATTTACTGGGAAAAGATGGCCCATAGCAAGAAACACAGTACTATTTCTCTGACACTAACAAGGACTGATATTTGATCCAAGTTATGTAGGTGAGTAAAGGTTAGGTTTAGGCTTCAGTTAGGTTATTTTCCAAAATCCTTGGAGAGAAATATCTCAGAGTTTATACTTTTGGTGATATAGCTTCCCCCTTGAAACCTTGCACTTTTGCCCACATTTGAACTATGTGATCCTCTGTACTGGAAAGGTTCATCCTTGGGTCATGGGAACACTTACCTTCACAGTAAAGAGGCCCCAGTTTTGTTGTTCAGATGACTCAGCGTCAGGTCAAACCCATCACACCCAGTTTGAGTAATTGAGTCCTTGCCTTATTCTTAGAGCTTGTCTGCAAATGCTTTCCACCTAGCTTTACTCAAGGGACTGGAGACCTACCTGTACAAGAGAGACAGGCCAGTCTGCTCCCTGCTGACTTGATGGTGACAAGAAACACTATTTATCAAGTGCTTAGTCTGTGCCAGATACTGTGCTAATGTCCTTTGTTCCCGATGGGGGTGACTGGATGGTTCTGTACACAAGAAGGAAAGCCTAGAGAGTGTGAGTTAACTAAGACTGCCATAGTATTGAGTTTTAAACCGAGCAGTCACGCCAGAGCTAGACTGTTTCCTTACTGCTGATTTCAACACATTGAGATTTTTATATTATATTCTTTCCAGTCTGTCTTTTCTCTTGCTCTCCTCTTATCCGGCTTCATTCATCTCTTGCTAGATTGACACCGGTGTCCACATAGGGTGGCTTTTTAAAAAGTTAAGTGTCGTTTATTTAAAATATTGTATTAATTTCTGGTGTACAGCAAAGTGATTTAGTTATACAAATATATATATATTTTCAGATTCATTTACATTATAAGTTACTGCTGCTGCTCCTGCTAAGTCGCTTCAGTCGTGTCCGACTCCGTGCGACCCCAGAAACGGCAGCCCACCAGGCTCCACCGTCCTTGGGATTCTCCAGGCAAGAACACTGGAGTAGGTTGCCATTTCCTTCTCCAGTGCATGAAAGAGAAAAGTGAAAGTGAAGTCGCTCAGTGTGTCCAACTCTTAGTGACCCCATGGACTGCAGCCTACCAGGCTCCTCCGTCCATGGATTTTCCAGGCAAGAGTATTGGAGTGGGGTGCCATTGCCTTCTCCGATAAGTTATTACTAGATACTGAATATAGTTCTCTGTGCTCTACAGTAAGATGTTGCTGTTTACCTATTCATTATAGCAGTTTGTATCCGCTAGTCCCAAATTCCTGATTTATCCCTCCCCCTGCCTGCAGTGGCACCCCACTCCAGTACTCTTGCCTGGAAAATCCCATGGACCAAGGATCCTGGTGGGCTGCAGTCCTTGGAGTCGCTAAGAGTCAGACATGACTGAACGACTTCACTTTGACTTTTCACTTTCATCATTGGAGAAGGAAATGGCAACCCACTCCAGTGTTCTTTCCTGGAGAATCCCAGGGATGGGAGAGCCTGGTGGGCTGCCATCTATGAGGTCACAAGAGTCGGACACGACTGAAGCGACTTAGCAGCAGCAGCAGCTGCCTGCGATGCAGGAGACCCTGGTTTGATTCCAGGGTCAGTAAGATGCCCTGGAGAAGGGAAAGTCTACCCATTCCAGCATTCTGGCCTGGAGAATTCCAGGGACTGTATAGTCCATGAGGTCGCAAAGAGTCAGACACAACTGAGCAACGCTCACTTTCAATTTCCACTTCCCTTTTGGTAACCATAAGCTTGTTCTCTGTGTCTATGGGTATGCCTTTTGGTGTCTTGCCTTTTGCCACAAAGTAAAGATGGCATCTTACTTTCTGGTGATTAACCAAAGTTTGTTTTCTATGTTTGTTGAGTCTGTTTCTGTTTTGTAAATAGCTTTATTTGCATCATTATTTTTTAGACTTCACATATAGGTGATATCATATTTGTTCTCTGTCTGACTTACTTTACAAAGTATGATAATCTCTAGGTCCATCTATATGCATATGTGTCAGTTGCTCAGTGGTGCAACTGCAACCCCGTGGATGGTAGCCCGCCCAGCTCCTCTGTCCATAGAATTATCCAGGCAAGAATACTCTAGTGGGTTGCCATTTCCTTCTCCAGGGGGTCTTCTCAACCCAGGGATCGAACCTCGGTCTCCAGCATTGCAAGCATATTCCTTACCATCTGAGCCACCTGGGAAGCCCACATAATACTATATCTGGGACACATATTTTCCCAGTTTCTATAATGATTTTGAAAGGAATTGAATTTAAGAATGCTGGGCTACCAAAGTGGTTCTAGCCAGCTTTCCCCACTAGCACCCCAGCAAGATGCCAATAGGCTTAACCAGGAGTTGTGACTCTCACTGGGGGAATTATTTTCAACAACAGAAGGGCAGGCTATTTTCCAAGAGGGCATTTAATCACCTCTGTAGGGTGGGGTACAATTTGAAAAATGCCTCTGAACATTCCTGGTGTACCTCCCCATTGAAAGAGAGCATATAGTTCTCTGGAAAAATATTTCTTCTCTATTAAAGTCTGGTTTGGAGAGGGTACAATTTGAAGAGCCCTTGAGTTATTCTTATACCCATATAACCACCCTTCCCCACTCACTATTTGGGGATAGACTTCACCCTGGCCAGCTGAAAAATCATTGCAGTGACCCCTTGAAAATACGTATATTTTTCATAGCAGTTGGAAAAATCTTCATGCCTATGATCTGCATGATAAATGAACATCCAGAGTATGTCAGCCTAATGTTGAAACAATTACGTGAGTTATATGTGGTTCCATTTGAAATTCATGTCTTTGATATCTTGGCACTCTAGTAATATATTCCCTTTCCTAAAACCATTTTACAATCAAGTTATTCTAATTAATTTTCAGGAAGGATTTTGCCATATATATATAAAATTTTTACCTTTTCAGCCTGTAGAGTGACTAATAAGATTATATGAATATACCAAAAGTGTTATGCAGTCTCATCACATAATAGTGTGACATATCTATTTATTATTTTAAATTCAATATAAATATTCAGATTACATACATACATATATGTTTACTTAAATGGATTACAATATACCATATACATATGATATTTTAGTGTACATGAAAATACATGACATCATACCTGACATGATAATATCAAATAAATATGATCTTTTTCTCTTTTGTAAATGGAATTGGAGAAGGGTAATTGAGAAAGTGATGAACGTAGTTCCTTTGAGATTTAAGATAAAAATGGATATGGATAGCATTAGTAGGTCCTCATAATGCTAGATATATGGTAAAGATGATAAGGGCATAGCAAGATGAGTAAAGACTGTTGGAAAGCTGATGAGAAACTCGAGATAAAGGGTGTGGACAAGAGCCAACCTCAGGCCACACTGATGCTTCAAATGCTCACAATCCTCCTTTAATTGAGACCTGGGAGAAATGAGGGAAACTCGTATTTACTGAGCTCCTCCTACATGCTAGACAATGTCAGATACTGTTCTTACCTTGTGTCTCTTAACTTCCATAAGAATTACACACCAAATAGTCATTATTAGCCCCACTTGGTAGAAGAGCCTAAGATTCAGAGAGGTGAAGTTACTTACATATCCAAGCACGCATGCCCACTAAAGGGCAATTCTGAAGTTCAAATGTGGTGTGTCCCTTTTAAAGTCTAAAGCTGTTGTTTGGTCCATCCTGCCAAAGCACCTCCCTGAGCCTGTACTCCTTAGCGAATGCAAGGCAGAGCACAGCCAATTCAGCCTACGAGTAAGTTCTTCCAGTTGTAGACACTCCCAACATACAGCATAGCCCAAGAAAACGGCTTCTCTCTTGACTAGTCAGTCTTGTCTCCAAGTTCATCATGTACTCTCTGAACAAACCCCTGGGAAGCCCAGCAATTCATTCTAACTTCAAACCCAGGCCTGTTTCTTTATTGTCCCAAGATGGTCTTTGTGAAGGTCAGCAGCCACAAGGCTGGCCTCAGCCAGGCAAGCTTCTGGCCAGGCCTTTTTCTGATTTGCCTAAAAGGCTCCCTACCACTAGTTCTGACTGTCTACTCTGAATGGCAAGTGACCAGCTGTCCACCATGGCATCTTCCCACAGCCCTTTATCCAAGTGAAGACCTTCCCTTCTTCTCTGTTTTCACTGTGTTGACTTCTGCAGGTGATCATAACATTTTTATGATTAAATTTATGTAGAGTGCCCTGCCAGCTTTCCAATTTGCCTTCTATTTCTGAAGACCGCTGTGATTCCTTTTTTTGAATACTGTCATTTTGCAGAGCCATTGCTAAACATAACTGCCAAATCTATATATACTTATTTGAGCACAAAAGTCAAAAAGTGAACCAAACCATCATAAGTGAGAAAACATTACTTAAATGAGTGACAACCATGTTAGAGTGTGCATCACTATACAGAAAACTAAAGCATACATGCGTCAGTGTGTTGATTTCTCAGTGGTGTTGTAACCAATTGCCACAAACTTAGTGGTTTAAAGCAACACAAATGTATCATCTTATAATTCTGGAAGTCTGGAGTCTAAAACTAGACGGGCAGGACTGTGTACCTTCTGAAAAAGCCTCAAGGTGAAAGTCCATTTCCTTCTAGGTCTTTTCTAGCATCTAGGCTCTTCACACATTCCTTGACTCACTTCACTGTATTACTGACCTCTGCGGCAGCTATCATATCTAGTCCACAGTCTCTGACTGACACGTCTGCCTCTCTCCAATGAGGATCTTTGTAATTACATGGGATCTACTCAGATAGTCCTCAAGATCCTTCTCTTGAACACATCTGCAAAGCCCTTTTGTCACATAAGGTAACATATTGTAGGGATTATAACGTGAGTGTTGTGGGTGAGTCACTACTTCACCCAGAACAATCAGAGAGAAGAAAAACTCTGGAGTATTAAACTAGTAGAAAGATGATTAAAGGAAGAAGCCAAAAGTGCAGGTTCCATCAGCACCAAATGGTGATGGCTACTACTCTCTTTCTAATACTATTTTAGGACAGTAGTAGAAATCCCTTGGCTTTTGGGTGGCGTGAGTGGTAAACAATACACCCGCAAATGCAAGAGACATAAGAGATATAGGTTCAACCCCTGGGTTGGGAAGATCCCCTGGAGGCGGGCATGGCAACCCACTCCAGCATTCTTGCTCAGAGAATCCCATGGACAGAGGAGCCTGATGATTTACTGTCCATAGGGTAGCAAAGAATCAGACACAACTGAAGCAACTTAGCAGGCAGACAGGCAGAAATGCATTACTAGTGAACTGTGAACTGCAAAATATCAAGAGTTTAGACTGTGTTTGTTCAAGTTGGATTAGATAAGCTAATTAAAATAGTCTCATGATGAGCATTTTTGATAAATCTGATGACAGAAATTGAACTTGAAACATCTGATTTGTTACTCACATGTCATTATTATTAGCTAAAATAATGTGTACAGGTATGCATGTTACTGAACCAAACTTAGGTCTGCCTGTGTGCAGCAAAGCCAATCTACTGACGCTGGGTTGTGGTGAAGCAAAGGGGCATATTTATTTCAGGGGGCCATTCAAGGAGTCCAGGCAGCTAGTGCTTAAAAAGCCTGAACTCTTTGGTGGCTTTTAGGAAAAGGTTTTTAAAGACAAGGTGATGAAAGTTGTGGGTTGCCTGATCAGCTCATGGATATTCTTCTGACTGGCTGGTGATGAGGTAATCAGGAGTCAGCATCGTTCACCTTCTGGTCCCAATCAGCCTGGGGTCTATATGCTTGTGGACAGCATTCCTTCACGTGGTGGAGGTTTTGATATCTGCAGAATAGCTAAAAGGATAAGGCTTAGAACGCTATTTATAGTCCTTGAGGAAGAACTAAAGTCCCTGACTTTGTTTAAGGGCTAAACTAGTCTTCTTTTGTCTTGTTTAACAGTTTTTCTTTCTTTCTGTATTTTCTCACTTCCCTGATTAAATTTGTTCTTTGGAACTTGGGGAAGACGCAGAAGGCTAAAGTTTTTCTATACCCAAGAAGCAGGCAGAGGACATGGGGCAGTGGTCTGTCTTGAGAAGACCCCAAGGGGGGAGTCAGTTACATCCATGTATCACATCCACTTCTATACATATATATAGTCACATATGAACAAAAATATACATAAAAGTATGTAATTAATGCATCTGTAAATAAAGGAGTTAGGAATGTTCAAATTAGAGATGAAACTTCAGAGAATTTCTGAATTATCTCCACCTAAAAAGTATCACCATTCCTATGTTCTTTTGACACAAATATTACCTTATATATATTTTCTCTATAAACAAGAAAGTTGCAGTCCTAGAAGTGTTCCAGCACTTCCAGGCTTCCAGAGCTCTCATATGTTCCCTCCACATGACTTTCCAGCAGGTTGTTCAGTGGGCAAGCATGTAATCTAGTGGACAACACAATGTCATCAAAAGCACTGGACATTTAAGACTGTTTCAGTGGCCCCATATTTGTTATTAAAGTCCATGAACTCATACACATGCAAATCTTCTGTCTCTATATATGGGTTATGATCAATAAGGGGGAAGGGGGAAAAAATAAATGTCTTTTTTTTTTCAGAATATGGCACGTAAATACCTGAAACAAGGATTTCATAACAAAAGGGCAAGCTAACCTTACTAATGCTGATTACTCCGTGTATAATAGAAAAGGAAATAAAAGCGTTTTTATAAAATGTATCAAATCCTAAGAGTGCTGTTAAACTCATTAAAGAAAAAAATGAAGTTAGAGAAACTGGTCTTATTTTTTTTCACTCCCAGTAGAGTTCATTTCTACTTCAACAACTAAGCCAAGGTCACATTTAACTCACTTCAATTTCACCCAGTGCACAAGCTAATGTCAATAGTACAGCTGCCACGCAGAGCTAAAGACTGATGGTTAGACAAAGCCATTTACACAAGGCTGGGTCTTTCATCTTCTCTCAGCCAGTGACATAAGAAAGCACTGAGGTTATTCTCAACTAGAGACGAAAACTGGCGTATTAGAAAGAATGTTATTCTCCTTAGCTGTCACACAAAGGATCTGAAGAAATGTAGAAACGGTTTTTTTTTTCCTCCCCTCCCTCTGGTCATCTGGGGAGATCACAAAGTGACTCTAATAGCCTTCACTCCGAAATTTTCACATGGTTTAAGTGATTGCCAAGTCTGATATTTTCCATTTACACTTCATTGCCATCAGAAAAAGAAAAAAAAATCAATATACCTACCTACTCAAGTGTGTCACAGGATGAGCTTATAAAAAAAGACATCAGTCTTTTTAAGGCTGGAAAAATATACTTATTCAAATATATCTTATTTAAAATGACATAAATTGCAGTGGTTAGTCAAGATTCGATTTCCCCTAAAATATAAGATTTAAAATATTCTTTGACTTGCCAGGAATCAGAGTCTTTCAGATTGTTGATGTATACAGATGTACTTGTTTTCTGATGTAAGTCATTCTGACTGTATTTTATTTTAGTGCATTAGTGACTATGTTTATTAATTTCACAGGAACTAAAGCATTCCATTTTATCAGACTGTGCAAGGTAGCACATTTTTAAAAAATTCTTCTCAGGAGATACTTTTATTTTCAAACTTATTTTTCTATTGTATAGCTGGTTGCACTTTTAGCTTGATGTCTTAGAGAAAAATGAGGATATTTCTTCATATTATTCTAATAATATTTTACATTAAGAGCCTGTTCCTTCTTAACTTGTTTAACTATTAAACTTCTTTATGCAGAAAAGGTGTAATGACTTCGGTGTAACATTTCAAATGCTTCTATTAAAATCAGAGGCAATTTTAACTGTCAAATGTCAGATTGGTCTTTCAATTAAAAGAAGTCTCATGTCAAGTTTGAGTGCAATGGCTGTGTGTTATATACATGGATGTTTAGAATTCTTCGATTTCCATATTTCTTCTGAAAAAAAAAAGAGGGGCAGAGTGTTGGTGGCTCGGCCCTAGATGTCCTGAGTTAATGCATTGCTTGTGTATCTTTCTCCTTGATCTTATTATATGTGTACAGCATCATTATTGCAAGGGACCCAGAAGGACAACACAATGCTTTCAAGTTTAGGCATAGTATTCAAATGTCACTTGTCAAGGAGTTCTGAGTGATGGAATCTTCCCCTTCCTATTATTAGAGTGTCAACTCTCAGGTCTACAGGTTCTTGTATTTATTTACCTCTGCTCCCCAGATGAGAATGGTGAACTGCCTGCCCCTCCCCCCATTAAAAAAAGACAAAATAATTTTGTGCATGGGGTCACTCTTGGACTCAGTTCCTCATGTGACAATGCAACATACTAACAATCTGAGTTACTGGGCCGTCCCCCACAGTTACAAGTATTTCAAGGTCAATTTATCAATTTAACAGCTTCATCTTCTTAATCGCTAAACTTCTGTCTCTTTGAGCTTGTGCTGAAAGACTGTGGCTGCTAATTAAAATGGAGCTTTACTAGCAAGTACACAAATTAGATCCTGTCAGTAAGTTTATTCTAACTATTGGTCATTTCTAAATGCCTTTTTAATCCCCTAATTTTTACATTAAAATTCAAAAGCCTAACAATCTTAATCACCCCTACATCAAATTCATCATTAAGAACAGGAAGCCAGATGGTATAATTTTGATTTACCGGACTTCAGCGTGANAAATCAATATACCTACCTACTCAAGTGTGTCACAGGATGAGCTTATAAAAAAAGACATCAGTCTTTTTAAGGCTGGAAAAATATACTTATTCAAATATATCTTATTTAAAATGACATAAATTGCAGTGGTTAGTCAAGATTCGATTTCCCCTAAAATATAAGATTTAAAATATTCTTTGACTTGCCAGGAATCAGAGTCTTTCAGATTGTTGATGTATACAGATGTACTTGTTTTCTGATGTAAGTCATTCTGACTGTATTTTATTTTAGTGCATTAGTGACTATGTTTATTAATTTCACAGGAACTAAAGCATTCCATTTTATCAGACTGTGCAAGGTAGCACATTTTTAAAAAATTCTTCTCAGGAGATACTTTTATTTTCAAACTTATTTTTCTATTGTATAGCTGGTTGCACTTTTAGCTTGATGTCTTAGAGAAAAATGAGGATATTTCTTCATATTATTCTAATAATATTTTACATTAAGAGCCTGTTCCTTCTTAACTTGTTTAACTATTAAACTTCTTTATGCAGAAAAGGTGTAATGACTTCGGTGTAACATTTCAAATGCTTCTATTAAAATCAGAGGCAATTTTAACTGTCAAATGTCAGATTGGTCTTTCAATTAAAAGAAGTCTCATGTCAAGTTTGAGTGCAATGGCTGTGTGTTATATACATGGATGTTTAGAATTCTTCGATTTCCATATTTCTTCTGAAAAAAAAAAGAGGGGCAGAGTGTTGGTGGCTCGGCCCTAGATGTCCTGAGTTAATGCATTGCTTGTGTATCTTTCTCCTTGATCTTATTATATGTGTACAGCATCATTATTGCAAGGGACCCAGAAGGACAACACAATGCTTTCAAGTTTAGGCATAGTATTCAAATGTCACTTGTCAAGGAGTTCTGAGTGATGGAATCTTCCCCTTCCTATTATTAGAGTGTCAACTCTCAGGTCTACAGGTTCTTGTATTTATTTACCTCTGCTCCCCAGATGAGAATGGTGAACTGCCTGCCCCTCCCCCCATTAAAAAAAGACAAAATAATTTTGTGCATGGGGTCACTCTTGGACTCAGTTCCTCATGTGACAATGCAACATACTAACAATCTGAGTTACTGGGCCGTCCCCCACAGTTACAAGTATTTCAAGGTCAATTTATCAATTTAACAGCTTCATCTTCTTAATCGCTAAACTTCTGTCTCTTTGAGCTTGTGCTGAAAGACTGTGGCTGCTAATTAAAATGGAGCTTTACTAGCAAGTACACAAATTAGATCCTGTCAGTAAGTTTATTCTAACTATTGGTCATTTCTAAATGCCTTTTTAATCCCCTAATTTTTACATTAAAATTCAAAAGCCTAACAATCTTAATCACCCCTACATCAAATTCATCATTAAGAACAGGAAGCCAGATGGTATAATTTTGATTTACCGGACTTCAGCGTGAATTAATGTACTGAGTGCCGATAATGAATACATCAAACCTGATATTGCAGAAACCTATGAATCTGGCATGTGAAATTAATAACACACTCTGCACAATGAAAGCATGTAAGCTCATATAAAACTGAGGAGTAATGGGCCCTTTTATTTTAAATGGTCTTTATTAGCCTTCCGTTTTGACTCAAGAAAAAGATGAGCATTTTGTTTAGTAGTATACTTGTCCGTTGTACAACTATTTTTCCCCAATGTAACACAATGGGAACAAAATTAGGATGATTAATAACAAAGCTTGTCTCGAGAAATTTGCTCCAAGGGTTCTCAGAATAGCTGCCGCTTCTGCATTTATTTGGGGAATTGTACATATTAGAGAAGTTGGAAATTTTCTGTAAAACACCATGACCTACAAAATGTACTGTTATTGTTTTCTTATAACTGGACCAATTGTTCCTAGTATGTGTGCCTCAGAATCACTCTTGAATATTAAGGTGTTTTTTTTTTAATAGATGTTTGCTATTTTATCCCTATTGTTTCATTACCCCTAAGGGTATGCTATTTTAAACCCAGGAATTAAATCGAATCTGTATCCAGGCATGTAAGTCACGTGCACAAAAAGATGCTCAGAGTGGGCCATTATAAGAAGTTGTTCACTACATAGAAATTATCGACGTCTGAAGTAAGTGGAAGCTGCTGTTCAGTGATAATGTTTATTAAAGCCCTTTGCTTATTTATTAGCATATTTTCATTAAACATTTTAATTTTTGTTGACTCAATAAGAATTCCAACCTTTATTAAGAATGAAAAGGATCAGAAATAAAATAGATTCATGAATTAACTGAAAAATCGGTGGAAGAAAGACATAAAATAGAATTATTTTTTTAGGCACCTCAGAGTTTGTATAAAATAAAGTAGTGTCCTCTTGGAGAGTGAGAAATATGCATGTTTTCCATCTGAATTTTCTAAAACACAGAGTTTCTTCCATCACCTTGTGACCGTTGTGTGAGAAGGCTCGGTTGTTTTTCTTTCATACGAGCTGCAGGATTACAAATCGCCTGTCCAGTGTGAGCCTGGAAATGGCCCCATGTAATATACTTTGTAAATGAAGTCTTTTAAACGTTTGAAGTGGTTTTGCCTCGTATTCCTAATACATATCAATAGACAATGGAGAGATTCAGAAATGTGGCAGGGAACAATCTCTGCTTTTGACTCAACACTATCTATAATGGGATTTGAAGAAGGAGAACTGCCTATTTCACTCTTAAAGCAGTGATGGAGGTGGCCAAAGGCTGTTTCGCAGTTGCAGGGAACTTCGTTTTTCACTGCTCTGTAGGTTCACCAAATATTTCAGCAGCCTGCCTCTGAAATGAAGGCAGTGCCACAAATAGGATAATGTTCAAAAAAATGGTACAAACCTTCCACTAAGTGCTGTTTTCTAGATAACATTGCTCATTGGTTCCATCTATACTCACACTTGTAAGACAGTCTAGAGGATAATTTGTATCTCTTAGAGATACAGCACTAAGATTTATTACAGAATAGGGAAGGGATGTATTAGCGCTTTATCTTAAGGGTAGGGAAAATAAAAGCACTTTTTGGGCTCCTGGTATTTATTTTTGTGACTTAGCCTTCAAAAAGGGTGCGTTTTAATAAAGATTAGGCTGTTAAGAAGTACACCTTTAAACCTTACATCACTTTGAATGGAAGAAGTCGGTTATTTCTGGCTGAAAATTTTTCTTACTCTTAAATCTCTTTAACTGAAGCTCATTTGACAAACCTATTATAAAATGAATAAATGCAGCACTGTGTGATTTGTCCACTGTCAACATGTTAACACACTTTATTTGAAGGTAGATTGATGGAGGGTGGCTGGAAGAGTTTACCCTCCTGAGTTAAAGAATAGAAAACCCTTTTTTCTGAGTTTTTTCTTTTTTTTTCTTAGAAGTTCAGAAGAGTAGATATACAATTATCCTCGACTTGCTGATGCAAAGGAACAGAGCATTTAGTTTCTTGTCACTGTCTCTGAAATTCCTAAAGGTACAATTAGCATTTCATTTGACATAATGTTGAAAGGTTCATAGATTGATCTTCCCTAAAATGCAGCAAGAATTTTTTGAAATGCAAATTTTGACATTTATTAACTTTTATTCCAGATCTGTTTATAGACTGTAAAACTGTGCATACATTTAACTCGAAGAAGCTAAAAGGACAATGTTTAGGTGGATACTCTGTGTTATAATAAAAGTCTATTTTATTGTTTCAACAATGAAATTTTTATTATCAGAGATTTATGATATCAGCACAGCAGTTTTTACTGCATGATTCACAGTGTTTTTATAGATGTATATTCAACAAAACAAGGAGAGAAATTGTACTGCAGTGCGCTGCCTCTCAGGAGTGCATTTCCCCATTGAAATAATGTCAGCAGTTTTCCACCTTCAAAGCCCTATGTTTTCAAATCAATTAACAATTCTAATTGTGCAGGAGCAGTTGTTCACTTAGCTTGGCAAATGGGACAGGAAACATTATTTCCTTTCTTTGCCGAAAATGAAGACTTTAATCTCCAGAACCATATTTAACATATAAAAAAACACACAACTGAAAAGTTAGACAGTTTGAAACTCAATCCGTCGTCCTGTGCCCACTTGATTTCTGTGCGGCCTACATTTATTTTCCAGTCTTTTTCAAGCCCAGAGTAATAACAGTTTTACATCTCAGTGTGGACAGACCATCTTCAGATTCATTTAGACTTTTCTTTTCATCAGATATTTATCTAGCCAGGCAGTTGTAAGAGTTATTACTTTTTGGAGGTGGAAACCAAACATTGGTTCTGACCTGACTTGTGACACTCGAATGCAGATCTGTATCTGCAGGTTAGAAATAGCTGACACGGCAGCGTGGGGAGCCAGGACTGCTGTTCCACTTAAAGTCCTAATGTCATTTCTACTTAAAAAAAATTTTATTGGGATTAAAGTGCAGCTTGTAAGATATTGAACAATGTGGTTTATAAAACAAGAAACACATGCAATCTTATAAGATATTATTAAATATGTACAGTTTAACCTTTTCTCATATATACAAACGTATATATGAGTTATAGCTCCTAATGTCTATCCATATTTATAAAACACATAAATGTTAAAATTAAAGGAGGCAATCTTTAGGACTTTGGCATCAGTGGAAAAAGGTACTTTCTTAGGTTTTCAGTAGCTTGTGAGTTTATTCAAATATATACTTTCAGAAAGACAGCTTATATTCTAGACCGATTAAAGGCTCTCCAACAAAAAAAGTATTTTTTGATTCACCTTCTCACCAGTTTTAATCCGATGTCCTCCCTTGCATGGGTCTCACTGTGAAGGACCCCAGGGGCTTAGGATTTCACTGGAATCTTCCAGTTTTCAAACTAGGCACATGCTATTTTTATCCATCAGGAATCCTAGAATTTCTTGATCATGTTTTCTTACACATTCTGCTGTAGCAAGGTAAATATCAAGGCTCATCAGGTCCAAGAAATAAAAATGAAAATATAATCTTGGCATTCACAGACCGATCAGATTTGCAGGAAAATTGTACATAAACCNAAAAAAAGTATTTTTTGATTCACCTTCTCACCAGTTTTAATCTGATGTCCTCCCTTGCATGGGTCTCACTGTGAAGGACCCCGGGGGCTTAGGATTTCACTGGAATCTTCCAGTTTTCAAACTAGGCACATGCTATTTTTATCCATCAAGAATCCTAGAATTTCTTGATCATGTTTTCTTACACATTCTGCTGTAGCAAGGTAAATATTGAGGCTCTTCAGGTCCAAGAAATAAAAATGAAAATATAATCTTGGCATTCACAGACCGATCAGATTTGCAGGAAAATTGTACATAAACCAGGCCAACTGTGTGTGGACTCCGTTCTCTCAATGGAACTGCAGCAGCTGATTGAAAAGTAGGAATGCAGTCCCTGGCTGCTCTGGTTTAACACAGAAGTGCAAAATCACATTTTGGTCAGGTGAATTTCAAATGCTTCTGAAGGAAGTTCAAGATCATCAGTCACAATCCCTTGGGCCAACAAAGAGTAGAGAATTACAAGACAGCGTAACGGCTAATATAGGACACCTCCATGTGTATTTTCTCTTAAAAAAATAAAGATCAATAATAGGAAAAGATATTCTGTGTATATGTGTCATTTTCTCATTGCAGGATAAATGAACAGAACTTGGTATTTTAAACATATTTATGTTTTTGAAAGGAAATAGTTTTTGTGACGTCTTATATAAAATGGCCATGTCTTCCCAAACTTCAAAACCATTCAAATGTTACCTCATGCCTGAAGATTTCCCTTGTCTCTGACAAGTGAGGAGTGAATGATCTCTCCTTTCTGCATTCATTTGGGACTTTTTGAAAATCACCCTAATTGTACTTATCCCTCCTGATTTATTATTCCTGCTTGTGTACACTGTGACTCCTACGAGGAAGTGGACTATGTTATAGACAATGGTGTGCTCTCTGTCGAGCCAGGTGTGTGGCCACAGTGTGATGTACAATAAGCCCTAAATGCCTGGGACAGAAGCAGGTGGTAACAAGATTAATGCAGCACAGGCTGTCTTAGTCTCAGCACTATGGACACCAGGGCTTCCCTGGCGGCTCAGACTGTAAAGAATCTGCCTGCAATGCAGGAGACCTGGGTTCAGTCCCTGGTTGGGAAGATCCCCTGGAGGAGAGCCTGGCAACCCACTCCAGTATTCTTGTCTGGAGAATCCCCATGGACAGAAGTGCCTGGCATGCTACAGTCCACAGGGTCGCAAAGAGTCGGACACGACCAATTGACTAAGCACACACATGGACATTTGGGGTCTGATAATTCCTTCTGTGGGTTTTGTCTTGTGCATGGCAGAATATTTAGCAGCATTCCTGGTCTCTACCCACCAGAAGATGTCTTCCCTAAGTTATAACAACTAAAAATGTCTCCAGATATTGCCAAATGTCTCCTGGGGGGCAGAGTGTCNGAATATTTAGCAGCATTCCTGGTCTCTACCCACCAGAAGATGTCTTCCCTAAGTTATAACAACTAAAAATGTCTCCAGATATTGCCAAATGTCTCCTGGGGGGCAGAGTGTCGCTCCCTCTCCTTCTCCTACCCCATGTTAAGAATGATCAACATGCATAACATCTAAAATGCCAAAAGAATGGCTAGGAGAGTATTTCCGAAGAAAGTCTTAAATTAGCAACCCAAACAATCTAGGAAATATTTAACCCTACCAAGTCATCTCATTGATTATGCTCACAAATCTTCATGGCTATAGCTTTTCTTCCCCTATCCTAATTTCCTATTACCACATTAATTTGCACAGGTTCATGTTAAATGCTTCCTCTTTATAATTAGGTGCTGTGAACTTTATGCCCATGTTCACTGCCCCACATGTGACTGTGAGAATCATTTCTTAAATCTTAATCATTTCTTAGTGAAGTGAGTTTGGTTTGGCTAGGCAAGATTCCTGTTTCCAAGAGGAACTGAAGTTGAGCTGTGTAGATTTCAAGGAGTTTTATTGCATTATCTACATTGTCTCAATTTTGACCTCAGTATGTGCCTATTCAAGAATGTTGTTAATGCTGAGAAGATACTAAAGAAAGAAGTAAATGTGGAGATTTCCAAAAAAGAACTGTATCTAGGTGGGGGCTGGGGGGCACTA
>SJYW01017229.1:0-13532 GCA_006410735.1 Raphicerus campestris
GTGGCCGGGAACTCCTTGTGTTACATCAAGGGAGTGAAGGAGCCCTTCGAGGTCTTAGCGGGGAGGGGTGATTTCCCAAGAAACGCTGGATCAGATAAGGTCCTCATGCCTTTGGCAAAGGAGAAGCTTCTGGTGTTTCTCGAGTGTGGCATGGTTTCTCGAGTTACGACGGGGAGCCAAAGGACGCAACCCTGTGGCCTCAGGAGAGGACAGTCTTCGTGCCAGTTGACAGTCACCTCTGAGGATTCCTCCCCAATCGTCTCAGTGTACCCTGTCCTCGACTTGTGCTCAGGCCAGTGCCTGAGCTTCACTCGACCGTCCTTACCTAGGTCCTTGGGTTTCCGCTGAGGCTCCGACAGAGGAGACAGGCTTCGTCTCACCTGGACACGTGCATTGCGACTTGCCTGACTAGCTGCAGGAACAGTGTCAGGCTCCATGTCGAGCGGACAGAGCAATCTGTGACTTGTTTTCGAGGTCCGAAGTGCTGTCACACGTGCCAAGGTGTCGTGGGTCGAGCGTCGGGTTGACAGTCAAGGCAGTGAGGGGCTGTCAAGTTCATCTGCAGTGGACAAGGCATTTGGGGTTCTTGGTGAATGGTGACCGAAACCCTGATGCTCCTCCCGACTTTTCTGTTGAGAGCACCTCCTCTATGTATTCGAGTGAAGCTCCAGGATAACTTTCTCTAAGGGGCAGTAAAGGGCACGATCATCTGAAGCTTAGCAGGGGCAACCAGGGCTCTGTTGAATCGCGCTGATATCTTATAGTTCCTCTCGAGTTGATATGGGTAGGGCAGAGAAATTCCTGGGTCACAGCAAGGGGGTGAAAGATCCCTTCGAGATACAAAAGGGAAGGAGTGATTTCCCCAGAGATTCCTCAGTGGATAAGGGCCTCACCCCGCTTGCAATGGAGAAGCTACTGGTGTTTCTCGAGTTGCGGCGGGGTTTCTAGAGGTACGACGGGAAGACCATGGATCCGCACCTGTGGCCTCCGGAGAGGCCAGTCTTCTTACCGGTTTCCATGTGCCTTTCGGGATTCCTCCACAGTCAACCCAGAGTCCTCAGTCCTCGTCTGGTGCTGAACCAGGTCCCTGAGCTTTCCTCGCCAATGCTGACATAACTCTTGGGGATCCCATGGAGCCCTCACAGGAAAGTCAGGCCTCGTCTTGCCTGGAGACGTACACTTGCGCTTGCCTCTGCAGCTCCAGCACCTGTGAAATATTCCCCATCGAGTGGACACAGGGATCTGTGACTTGACCTCGACGTGCCACCCAGGTCTGTCACACGTTCCAGTGTGCCAGGCTTTGAGCCTCGGGGTGACAATAGGCCCAGTGCATGGCAGTCAGGTTCATTTGGAGTGAACGAGGAATTTGGGGGTCTTGGGGAATGGTGGCAAGTCCCCTGATGCTGCTCCAGACAGTCTTGTTTCGAGTGTCTCCTGTTGGGATGTGAGGGAAGTGCTGGGAACCCTTTCCCTACAGAGCAGGAAAGGGCCCCTCATCTGGAACTCAGCAGTGATACTGGGGCTCATATACATTCTTGGCGGGACCCTCGGTGTTCCCCTCGAGGGATGACTGGTGGAATGAGAAACTTCTTGGGTCACAGCAAGAATGTGAACGACACTTTGGAGGTCCAAGAAAGAAGAGGTTCTTTCCCTCTATACGCCACAGCAGATGACATCCTCAGCACCACTTGCAGGGGAGAATCTTTTGGTTTTTCTCAAGTTATGACGGGGTCCTCTCGAGTTACAATGGGGAACCCAGGGACTCACCCCTGTGTACTCAGGATTGGACAGTCTCCGTGCCAGTTGTCCGGCGCCTCTGGGGATTCTTCCCTAATGGTCTCGGTGTTCAGTCCTCGACTTTTGCTGAGGCCGGAACCTGAGATTTCCTCGACCGTCCTGACTTAGGTCTTGGTGTACCGCTGAGGGCCCCACAGAGGAAACAGGCCTCGTCTCGCCTGGACACATGCACGGCTACATTCCTGAGAAGCTGCAGCATCAGTGTTAGTCTCCATGTCAAGCGGACACAGGGATCTGTGGATTGCCCTCGAAGCTCAAAGTGCTGTCACACGTACAGGTGTTTCGGGAGACGAGCCTCGGTGTTACAGTCATGACAGTGCAGGCCTGACAGGTTCATCTCAGTGGACAAGGAAGTCGAAGCCTTGGAGAGGGGCGGCCGAACCCCAGAGGCTTCTCCTTAATTCCTACTGCGAGCACATCCTTTTGGGATGCTACGGAAGCCCTAGGACACCTTATAGTAATGAGCAGGAAAAGGGACTATCATCTAGAGGTTTGCAGGGTCAAACTGGGCTCCTTTTGAGACGCAGGGGTTGCACTGTGTTTCCTCTTGCATGCGACGGTTTTGGCCGGGAACTCTTTGTGTCACAGCAAGGGAGTGAAGGAGCCCTTCAAAGTTTAAGAGGCAAGGGATGATTTCCCAGGAGACGCCGGATCAGATAAGGGTTTCACCCCGCTTGCAGGGGAGATGCTACTAGTGTTTCTCGAGTTGCACGGGGTTTCTCGAGTTATGACGGGGAGCTCAGGGACGCGCCCCTTTGATCTCACGATAGGACAGTCTCCGGGCCAGTTGCCAGTCTTCTCTGGGGATTCCTCCCCAATCGTCTCTGGGTGCCATGTCCTCAACTTGTGCTGAGGCCAGTGCCTGAGCTTCCCTTGACCGTCCTGACCTAAGTCTTGGGGGCTCCCCTGAGGCTCCCACATAGGAGCCAGGCTTCGTCTCACCTGGACATATGCACCGCTACATGCCTGACCAGCTGCAGCCGCAGTGTCAGGCTCCATGTCGAGCGGACAGAGGGATCCGTGGCTTGCTCTCGAGTTCCAAAGTGCTGTACTGGTGCCAGTGTTTCCTGTTGGGATATGAGGGGAGCGCTGGTAACCCTTTCCCGACAGAACAGGTAAGGGACAATTATCTGGAGTTTAGCAGGGGCAAAATGGGCTCCTCTTGAGTTGCAGCCATCCCCTTGGGGTTCCTCTCGAGTTGAGATGGTAGGGGCGGGGAAGTCCTTGTGTCACAGCAAGGGGATGTAGGAGCCCTTCGAGGTCTAAGAGGGAAGCGTGGTTTCCCACTCGACAGCGCAGCAGATAAGGGCCTCACCACTCTTGCAACTGAGAAGCTTCTGGTTTTTCTCGAGTTTTAATGGAGTTCTCGAGTTATGACGGGGAGCCCATGGAGCCGCCCCTGTGGCCTCTGGAGAGACCAGTCTCCGTTCCAGTTGGCAGGCACCACTGGGGATACCTCCCCAATCGTCTCAGGGGGCTCATTCCTCGACTTGTGCTGGGGCCGGTGATTGATCTTTCCTCGACCGTCCTGACCTAGATCTTGGGGTACCTGAGGGCCCTCAAAGGAGAGAAGCCTCGACTCCCCTGGACACGTGCACGGCTATTGCCTAAGCAGCTGCAGCAGCAGTGATAGGCTCCATGTCGAGCAGAAACAGAAATCTGTGGCTTGCCCTTGAGGTAGTACCCAGGGCTGTCACACGTGCCAGTGTGTTGAAAATCGAGCCTGAGAGTGACAGTCAAGGCAGCACAGGGCTGTCAGGTCCATCTCAAATGGACTAAACATATGCTGGTCTTGGGGAATTGTGTCCCAACCCCTGATGCTCCTCCCTAATTTCGTGGTGCGAGCAACTCTTATTGGGATGAGAAGGAAGCCACGGGAAAGTTTCCTTAAGGAGCAAAAAAGGGACCATCATCTGAAGCTTAGGAGGGGCAAACAGGGCTACTCTTGAGTCGCAGCAGGTCCCTTGGCGTTCCTCCCGAGTTGAGACGGGTGGGGTGGGGAACTTCTTGGTTCACAGTAAGAAGGTGAACGACCCATTTGAGTTCCAAGAGAGAAGGAATGATTTCTCCAGAGACGCCACTGCTTACAAGGTCCTCACCCCGCTTGCAGGGGAGAATCTTTTGGTTTTTCTCAACTTGTGGGTGTGTCTTCTACTGTTACAATGGGGACATCAGGTACTCGCCCCTGTGACCCAGGAGAAGCCAGTCTCCATGCCAGTTCCTAGGCACGTCAGAGGATCCTCCCCAATCGTTTCAGCGTGCTCAGTTCTCAACTTGTGCTCAGGCCTGAGCCTCACTTTGCTCGACAGTCCTGACCTAGGACTTGGGTTACCCTGAGGCCCCCACAGAGGAGTCAGGCCTCGTCTCGCTTGGACACGTTCACACTACATGCCTGACCAGTTGCAGCAGCAGTGTCAGGCTCCACGTCAAGCGGACACAGGAATCTGTGGCTTGCCCTCGAAGTCCAATGTGTTGTTACACGTGTCAGTGTGTCTGGCGTCGAGCCTCGGGGTGACAGTCAAGGCAGTGCAGGGCAGTCGTTTTCATGTGCAGTGGACAAGGCATTTGGGGGTCTTGGAAATGGTGGACCAACCCCTGATGCTCCTCCCTTCTTTCCTGATGTGAGCCCCTCCTCTTGGGATGCGAAGGAATCCCAAAATATCATTTCCCTAAGGAGCAGGAAAAGGGACAATCATCTGAAGCTTAGAAGAGCCAAACGGGGCTCCTCTCGAGTCGCAGCGGGTTCCTTGGGATTTGTCCCGAGTTTAGACGGGTATGGTGGGTAACTTCTTTTGTCACAGCAAGTAAGAGAAGGAGCGGTTCCCAGTCCAAGGGGGAATTGGTGATTTCCCCCGAGAGGTCACAGGGGATAACGGCTTCACCCTGCTTGCAAGGGAGAAGCTTCTGGTTTTTTCTAGGTGAGGCGGGGTTTCCCGAGTTACGACGTGAAGCCCATGGACACGCTTCTATGGCCTCAGGAGAGTTCAGTCTCCCTGCCAGTTGCCAAGTACCTTTGGGGATTCCTCCCCAGACATCGCCTGGTCTTCAGTCCCCGTCTGGTGCTGAAGCTGGTACCTGAGGTTTCCTCGCCCATGTTGACATAAATTTTGGAGTACCCATGGAGCCCTCACAGGGGAGTCAGGTCTCGGCTCTCCTGGAGACGTCCACTGCCGATTGCCTCCAAACCTTCAATAGCAGTGTAAGGCTACCCGTCGAGTGGACACAGGGATCTGTGACTTGAACTCGAGGTATTACCCAGGGCTGTCACACGGGCCAGTGTGTGTGACTTCGAGCCTCTGGGTGATAGTCTACTGAGTGCAGGGCCGTGAGGTTCATCTGGAGTCAACGAGGTATTTGGCGGTCTTGGGGAATGGTGGCAAGAACCCTGATGCTGCTGCCGACTGTCCTGGTGCAAGTGTCTCCTGTTGGTATGTTACGGGAGCGCTGGGAACCCTTTCCTGCTCTGTCAGGCTCCATGTCAAGCAGACTCTCATGTGGAGCTCAGCAGGGGATAAAAGGCTCCTTTTCATTCTTGGTGGGATATTCAGTGTTCCTCTCTAGTGAGGACGGGTGGGGCGGGAACTTCTTGGGTCACAGAAGGAAGGGGGAAGACCATCTTGTGACTTAAAAGAGAATGGGAGATTTCCATCAAGACGCCACAGCGGACAAGATCCTCTCCCCGATTGCAGGGGAGAATATTTTGGTTTATCTCAAGTTGTGGTGGGGTCTTCTCGAGTTACGATGGTGACCACAGGGACTCGCCCCTGTGGCCTCAGGAGAATCCACTCTCCGTGCGAGTTGCCTGCCGCCTCTGAGGATTACTCCCCAATCATCTCGGTGCTCAGACTTTGACTTATGCTGAGGCCTGAGCCTGAGATTTCTTCGACTGTCCTGACCTAGGTCTTGGGGTTCCACTGAAGCTCCCACAGTGGAGACAGGCTTCGTCTCACCTGGACACGTGCACGGCTCCTTACCTGACCAGCTGCAGCAGCAGGGTAGGATCCATGTCGAGAGGACACAGGGATCTGTGGCTTGCCCTTGAGGTCCAAAGTGCTGTCACACATGCCAGTGTGTCGTGTGTTGAGCCTCGGGGTGACAGTCAAGGCTGTGTGGGGCTGTCAAGTTCATCTGCAGTGGACAAGGCATTTGGGGTACTTGGGGAATGGTGGCCCAATCTCTGATGCTCCTCCCAACTTTCCTGTTGTGAGCACCTCCTTTTGGTATTCGAGCAAAGCACCAGGGAACATTTCCCTTAGGGGCAAGAAAAGTGCTGATCATCTAGAGCTTAGCAGGGGAAAACAGGGCTCTGTTGAGTCGCAGCGGATCCCTTGTTGTTCCTCTCGAGTTGAGATGGGTGGGGCGAGGAATTTCGTGGGTCACAGCAATAAGGAGAATGACTATTTTAAGGTCCAAGTGAGAAGGGGTGATTTCTCCTGAGACGCCAGAGTGGACAAGGTCCTCTCCCCACTTGCATTGGAGAATCATTTGGTTTTTCCAAGTTGTGTTGGGTTCCTCTCTAGTTACGACGAGGACCCCAGGGACTCGCCCCTGTGGCCTCAGGAGAGGCCAGTCTCCATGCCAGTTTCCAGGTACTTCTGGGGATTTCTCCCCAATCATCTCAGGGTGCTCAGTATTCGACGTGTGCTGAGGCCCCAGCCTGTCCTTTCGTCGACCGTCCTGATCTAGGCCTTTTGGTACCCCTGTGGCCCCCACAGAGGAGACAGACCTCATCTCGCCTGAACATGTCCACGGCTACTTGCCTGACCAGCTGCAGGAGCAGTGGCAGGCTCCATGTCAAGCGGACACAGGGATTTGTGGCTTTCCGTGGAAGTCCTATCCCGGGCTGTCAAATGCCAGTGTGTTGGGTGTCGGGCCTTGGGGTGATGGTCAAGGCAATGCAGGGCTCTCAGGTTCATGTGCAGTGGAGAAGACATTTGCGGGTCTTGGGGAATGGTGGCCTAACCCCTGATGCTCCTCTTGACTTTCCCGGTCCGTGCACCTTCTCTTGGGATGCGAGGGAAACCCAAGGAACCTTTCCCTAAGGAGCAGGAAAATGGACCATCATCTGGAGGTTAGCAGGGTTAAACGGGGCTCCTCTCGAGTCGCAGCAGGTTCCTTGGATTTCTTATCGAGGTGAGACGGGTGTGACGGGGAAGTTCTTGGTCACTGCAAGTGGGTGAAGGAGCCCTTCGAGGTCCAAAAGGGAAGGGGTGATTTCCCCTGAAACGCCACAGCGGATAAGGGCTTCACCCCGCTTGCAAGGGAGAAGCTTTTGGAGTTTCTCGAGATGCGGCGGGGTTTCTTGATTTACGATGGGGAGCCCATGGACCCGCTTCTGTGGCCTCAGGATAGGCCAGTCTCCGTGCCAGTTGCCATGCGTCTTTGGGGTTTCTGTCCAGTCATTGTAGCGTCCTCAGTCCTCTTCTGGGGTTAAAGCTGGAGCCTGAGCTTTCCTTGCCCATGCTGACATAAATCTTGGGGTTCCCTGGAGTCCCCAGAGGGGAGTCAGGCCTCGTCTCTCCTGAAGAAGTGCACTGCTGCTTGTCTCCGCAGCTGCAGCAGTTGTGTATGGTTCCCCGTCTTGTGGACACACGGGTCTGTGACTTGACCTGGAGGTACTACCCAGGGCTGCCACACGTTCCTGTGAGTCAGTCTTTGAGCCTTGTGGTGAGAGTCGACACAGTTCAGGGCAGTCAGGTTCATCTGCACTCGACAAGCTATTTGGTTTTCCTGGGGAATGGTGGCAAGACCCCTGATGCTCATCCCGACTGTTCTGGTGTGAGTGTCTCCTGTTGGGATGTGAGGGGAGCGCCGGGAACACTTTCCTGAAAGAGGAGGAAAGTGACCCTCACCGGAGCTCAGCAGGAGACATAGAGGATTCTTTTCATTCTTCGCGGGACCCTCGGTGTTCCTTTCAAAGTGGACGGGTTTGGCGGGTAGCTTCCTGGTTAACAGCAAGAAGGTGAACGACCCTTTTGAGGTCAAAGACAGAAGGGGTGATTTCCACCGAGAGGCCACAGCGGACAAGGTCCTCATCCCACTTTCTGTGGAGAATCTTTTGGTTTTTCTCAAGTTGTGCAGGATCCGCTCATGTTACGACTGGGAACCGAGGGACTCACCCTTGGGATCTCAGAGAGGCCAGTCGCCATGCCAGTTGACAGGCATCTCTGGGAATTTCTCCCCAATCGTCTCAGCGTGCTCAGTCCTCAACTTGTACTGATGCTGGAGCCTGAGCTTTCTTCGACCGAACTGACATAGTTCTTGGGTACCCCTGTGGCCCCCACAGAGGAGACAGGCCTCGTGTCGCCTGGACAGGTGCACACTACTTGCATGACGAGCTGCACTAGCAGTGTCAGGCTTCATGTCGAGCGGACACAGTGATCTGTGGCTTGCCCTCGAGGTCCAAAGTGCTGTCCCACATGCGAGTGTGTCGGGCGTCGAGCCTCGGTGTGACAGTCAAGGCAGTGCAGGACAGTCAGGTTCCTGTGCAGTGGACAAGGAATTTGAGTGTCTTGGGGAATGGTGGCCCGAACCCTGATGCTCCTCCCAACAGTCATGGCGCCAAAACCTCCACTTTGGTTGCTAGGGAAGCCCCAGGATGCTTTCCCCAAGGAGTTAAAAAACAGAACAAATTCTGGAGATTAGCAGGGACAATCGGGGCTCCTTTTGAGTTGTAGCGGTTCCTTGGGTTTCCTCTCAAATTGAGACTGGCAGTGTACGGAACTTCTTGGGTCATAGCAGATTATTTAGCAGCCCTAGGACATCCAAGAGGGAAGGGGTGATATCTCCTGAGATTCCGCAGCACATAAGGGCCTCACCCCGCTTGCAAGGGAGAAGCTTCTAGATTTACTCGAGTTGCGTCATGTTTTCTCGAGATTCGACGGAGAGCGTATGGGCCCGCCCTTGTGGCCTCAGTACAGGGCAGTCTCCGTGCCAGCTGCCATGCGCCTTTGGGGATTCCTCCCAAGTCATCTCGGGTCCTCAGTCCTCGTCTGGTGCTGAAGCAGGTACCGGAACTTCTTCGCTCATGCTGACATAAATCTTGGGTTTATTATGGAGCCTCCACACGGGAGTCAGGCCTTGTCTCGCCTGGAGACGTGCACTGCTGCTTTCCCCGCAGCTGCAGCAGTGTAATGCTCCGAGGCAAGTGGACACAGGAATCTGGGACGTGAGCTCGAGGTACTACCCAGGGCTGTCACATGTACTACTGTGTCAGGCTGGGAGCCTCGTGATGAGAGTCGACGCAGTGCAGGGCAGTCAGGTTCATGTGGAGTGAACGAGGTATTTGGGGGTCTTGGGAATGGTGGCAAACCCCCTGAGGCTCCTCCCGACTCTCCTGGTGGGAGTGTCTCCTGTTGGGATGTGAGCGGAGCGCTGGGAACCCTTTCCCGACAGAGCAGGAAAGGGACTCTAATCCGGAGCTCAGCAGGGGATAACGGGGCTCCTTTTCATTCTTGGCGGGACTGTCAGTGTTCCTCTCCAGTAGGGACAGTTGAGGCGGGGAACTTCTTGGGTCACAGCAGGAAGGTGAACGACCCTTTTGATGTCCAAGAGAGAAGGGGTGATTTCCCCCGAGACGCCAGAGCACACAAGGTCCTCACCCCGCTTGCAGGGGAGAATATTTAAGTTTTTCTCAAATTGTGGTGAGGTCCTCTCGAGTCCGACGGGGAACCAATGGTATCACCCCTGTGGCCTCAGGAGAGGCCAGTCTCCGTGCCAGTTGCAATGCTCCTCTAGGGATTCCTCCCCGATCGTTTCAGAGTGCACAGTCCTCGACTTGTGCTGAGGCCTGAGCCTCAGCTTTGCTCAGCGGTCCTGATCTAGGTCTTCGGGTACCCCTTATGTCCCCACAGAGGAGGCAGGCCTTGTCTCACACGGACACATGCACGGCTGTTTGCCTGACCATCTGCAGCAGTAGTGTCAGGCTCCATGTCGAGCAGACGCAGTGATCTGTGGCTTGCCCTCGAAGTAATATCCAGGGCTGTCACACGTGCCAGTGTGTCAGGCTTCGAGCCTTGGGGTGACAGTCAATTCAGCGCAGGGCAGTCAGGTTCTTCTGCAGTGGACAAGGGATGTGAGGGTCGTCGGGAATGGTGGCCCATATCCTGATGTTCCTCTCAACTTTCCTGGTGTGAGCACCTCCTCTTGGGATGCCAGGGAAGCCCCAGGAAACCTTTCCCTAGGGAGCAGGAAAAGGGACCACCATCTGTAGATTAACAGGGGCAAACGGGGCTCCTCTCGAATGGCAGCGGATCCCTTGGGTTTTCTCTCGAGTTGAGACGGGTGGGGCGAGGAACATCTTGGTCACAACAAGTGGCTGAAGGAGCCCTTCGAGGTGCAAAGGGACGAGGTGATTTCCCATGAAACGCCTAAGCGGATAAGGGCCTCACTCCCCTTGCAAGGGAGAAGCTTCTGGATTTTCTCGAGTTACGATGGGGAGATTATGGACCCGCCCCTGTGGCCTCAGGAGAGGTCAGTCTCCGTGCCCGTTGCCATGCGCCTTTNATTCTGGTATTTCTGGAATTGTGGCCTGGTTTCTCGAGTTAACACGGGTATCCCATAGACCCGCACCTGTGCCCTCAAGAGAGGCCAATCTTCTTGTCAGTTGCCATGCGACTTTGGGGATTCCTCCCCAGGCATCGCTGAATCCTCAGTTTTCATCTGGTGCTGAAGCTGGTATCTGAGCTTACCTCGCCAATGCTGACATAAATATTGGGGTTCCCATGAAGCTCCCACAGAGGAGACAGGTTCCGTCTCACCTGGACATGTGCATGGCTACTTGCCTGTCCACTTGCGCTTGCCTCCGCAGCTTCAGCAGCTGTGAAAGGTTCCCCGTCGAGTGGACACAGGGATCTGTGACTTGACCTCGAAGTACCACCCAGGTCTGACACAGGTGCCAGTGTGTCAGGCTTTGAGACTAGGGGTGACTGTCGACCCAGTGCAGGGCAGTCAGGTTCATCTGGAATGAAGGAGGTATTTGGGGGTCTTGGGGAATGGTGGCAAGGCCCCTGATGCTGCTTCCGACAGTCCTGGTTCGAGTGTCTCCTGTTGGGATGTGAGGGAACTGCTGGGAACCTTTTTCTGACAGAGAAGGAAAGGGACCCTCATCTGGAACCCAGCAGGCAACTAGGGCTACTTTACAGTCATGGCGGGACCCTCGGTGTTCCCCTCAAGTGAGGACGGGCATTGCGAGAAACTTCTTGGGTCACAGCAGGAAGGTGAACGACAGCTTCTTGGTCCAAGAGAGAAGAGATTCTTTCCCCCGAGCCGCCACAGCAGACGAGGTCCTCACAACGCTTGCAGGGGAGAATCTCTTGGTTTTTCTCAAGATGTGTCGAGGTCCTCTCGAGTTACAACGGGGAACCCAGGGATTCACCCGTGTGGACTCGGGATGGGACAGTCTCCGTGCCAGTTGCCAGGCGCCTCTGGGGATTCTTCCCTAATCGTCTCGGTGCTCAGTCCTCGACTTCTTTTGAGGCCGGAACTTGAGCTTTCCTCGACTGTACTGACCTAAGTCTTGGTGTACCCCTGAGTGCCCCACAGAGTAAACAGACCTTGTCTCGCCTGGACACGGGCACGGCTACTTGCCTGACCAGCTGCAGGAACAGTGTCAGGCTCCATTTTGAGCGGACAGAGTGATATGTGGTTTGCTCTCGAGGTCCAAAGTGCTGCCACACGTGCCAGGGGGTCGTGTGTCGAGGCCTCGGGGTGACAGTCAAGGCAGTGCGTGGCTGTCAAGTTCATCTGAAGTGGAGAAGGCATTTGGGGGTCTTGGTGAATGGTGGCCGAACCCCTGATGCTCCTCCCGACTTTTCTGTTGTGAGCACCTCCTCTTGATATTCGATCGAAACTCCAGGGAACCTTTCCCTAAGGGGCAGGAAAGGGGATGATCACCTGGAGCTTAGCAGTGGCAAACAGGGCTCTGTTGAGTCGCAGCGGATCCCTTGTTGTTCCCCTACAGTTGAGACAGGTAGGGCAGGGAAATCCCTTTGTCACAGCAAGGGGGTGAAAGAGCCTTTTCATGTCGAAGAGAGAAAGAGTGATTTCCCCAGAGATGCCGCAGTGGATAAGGGCCTCACCCCGCTTGCAAGGCAGAAGCTTCTGCTATTTCTCGAATTGCAGCGTGGCTTCTGGAGTTACCACAGGGAGCCCATGGACCCACCCCTGTGGCCTCAGGAGAGGCCAGTCTTCTTGCTAGTTGCCATGCACCTTTGGAGATTCCTCCTCAGTCACCGCCGAGACCTCAGTCCTCGTCTGGTGCTGAAGCTGGTACGTGAGTTTACCTCGCCCATCCTTACATAAATCTTGGGGTTCCCATGAAGCCCCCACAGGAAAGTCAGACCTCGTAGTGACTGGAGACGTACACTTGCGCTTGCTCCTGCAGCTGCAGCAGCTGTGAAAGGCTCCCCGTAGTGTGGACACAGGGATCTGTGCCTTGATCTCGAGGATTCACCCAGGTCTGTCACACGTGCCAGTTTGTCAGGCTTCGAGTCTCAGTGTGACAGTCGATCCAGTGCAGGGCAGTCAGGTTTATCTGGAGTGAACGAGGTATTGGGCGGTCTTGGGTATGGTGGTAAGACCCGGGATGCTGCTCCCGACAGTCCTGGTTAGAGTGTCTCCTGTCGGGATGTGAGAGAAGTGCTGGGAACTGTTTCCCGACAGAGCAGGAAAGGGCCCCTCATCTGGAGCTCAGCAGGGATACTGGGGCTCCTTTATATTCATGGCTGGACCCTAGGTGTTCCCCTCGAGTGAGTATTTGTGGCGTGAGGAACTTCTTGGGTCACAGCATGGAGGTGAATGACACTTTGGAGGTCCAAGAGAGAAGAGGTACTTTACCCCGAGACGCCACAGCAGACGAGGTCTTCACACAGCTTGGAGGGGAAAATCTTTTGGTTTTTCTCAAGTTGTGGGGAGGTCCTCTCGAGTTATAACGGGGAACCCAGTGACTCGCCCCTTTGCATTCAAAATTGGACAGTTTCCGTGCCAGTTGCCAAACGCTTATGGGGATTCGTCCCTAATCATCTCGGTGCTCAGTCCTCGACTTTGGCTGAGGCCAGAGCCTGAACTTTCCTCAACCGTCCTGACGTAGGTCTTGGTGTACCCCTGAGGGCACCACAGAGGAGACACTCCTCGTCTCGCCTGGACACGTGCACAGCTACTTGCCTGACCAGCTGCAACAGCAGTGTCACGCTCCATGTCGAGCGGATACAGGGATCTGTGGCTTGAACTCCAGGCCCAAAGTGCTGTCACATGGGCAGCTGTTTCGGGCATCGAGCCTCGAGGTGACAGTCAAGGCAGTGCAGGGCAGACAAGTTCATATGCATTGGACAAGGCATTTGGGGGTCTTGGAGAATGGAGGCCAAACCCCAGATGATCCTCCNGCTGTTTCGGGCATCGAGCCTCGAGGTGACAGTCAAGGCAGTGCAGGGCAGACAAGTTCATATGCATTGGACAAGGCATTTGGGGGTCTTGGAGAATGGAGGCCAAACCCCAGATGATCCTCCCAACGTTCCTACTGCAAGCACCTCCCTTTGGGATGCGACAGAAACCCCAGGGCACTTTATACTAAGGAGCAGGAAAACGCACTATCATCTAGAGCTTAGCAGGGGCAACCTGGGCTCCTCTTGAGTCGCAGCGGGTCTACTGGTGTTCCTCTTGTGTACGACGGTTGTGGCCGGGAACTCCTTGTGTTACATCAAGGGAGTGAAGGAGCCCTTCGAGGTCTTAGCGGGGAG
>SJYW01017242.1:0-15139 GCA_006410735.1 Raphicerus campestris
CCTACTTTCCTCAATTTAAGTCTGAATTTGGCAATAAGGAAGCTCATGATATGAGCCACAGTCAGCTCTCAGTGTTGTTTTTGCTGGCTGTATAGAGCTTCTCCATCTTTGGCTGCAAAGAATATCATCTATCTGATTTCAGTATTGACCATCCAGTGATGTCCATGTGTAGAGTCTTCTCTTGTGTTGTTGGAGGAGGGTGTATGCTATGATCAGTGCGTTCTCTTGGCAAAACTCTATTAGCCTTTGCCCTGGTTCATCCTGTATTCCAAGGCCAAATTTGCTTGTTACTCCAGGTGTTTCTTGACTTCCTACTTTTGCATTCCAGGCCCCTATAATGAAAAGGACATCTTTTTTGGGTGTTAGTTCTAAAAGGTCTTGTAGGTCTTCATAGAACCATTCAACTTCAGCGTTACTGGCTGGGGCATAGACTTGCATTACTGTGATATTGAATGGTTTGCCTTGGAAATGAACAGAGATCATTCTGTCGTTTTTGAGACTGCATCCAAGTACTGCATTTCCAACTCTTTTGTTGACCATGATGGCTACTCCATTTCTTCTAAGGGATTCCTGCCCACAGTAGTAGATATAATGGTCATCTGAGTTAAATTCACCCATTCCAATCCATTTTAGTTCGCTGATTCCTAGAATGTTNTGACCATGATGGCTACTCCATTTCTTCTAAGGGATTCCTGCCCACAGTAGTAGATATAATGGTCATCTGAGTTAAATTCACCCATTCCAATCCATTTTAGTTCGCTGATTCCTAGAATGTCAACATTCACTCTTGCCATCTCTTGTTTGACCACTTCCAATTTGCCTTGATTCATAGACCTAACATTCCAAGTTCCTATGCAATAGTGCTCTTTATAACATTGGACCTTGCTTCTATCACCAGTCACATCCACAACTGGATATTGTTTTTGCTTTGGCTCCATCCTTTCATTCTTTCTGGAGTTATTTCTACACTTATCTCCAGTAGCATATTGTGTGCCTACTGACCTCAGGAGTTCCTCTTTCAGTATCTTATCATTTTGCTTTTCATACTGTTCATGGGGTTCTCAAGGCAAAAATACTGAAGTGGTTTGCCATTCGCTTTTCCAGTGGACCACATTCTGTCAGACCTTTCCACCATGGCCCGTCCATTTGGGTGGCCCCACAGGGCATGGCTTAATTTCGTTGAGTTAGACAAGGCTTTGGTCCTAGTGTGACTAGATTAACTAATTTTCTGTGAGTATGGTTTCCGTGTGTCTTCCTTCTGATGCCCTCTTGCAACAGCTACCATCTTACCTAGGTTTCTCTTACCTTGGACAAGGGGTATCTCCTCACCGTCACCCCTCCTGATCCTGAACGTGGAGTAGCTCCTCTAGGCCCTCCTGAGCCTGCGCAGCCACTGCTCCTTGGACATGGTGTTGTTCCTCTCGGTAGCCGCCCCTGACCTCGGGTGTGGGTTAGCTCCTCCTAGATNGTGGTTTCAGTGTGTCTTCCTTCTGATGCCCTCTTGCAACAGCTACCATCTTACCTAGGTTTCTCTTACCTCGGACAAGGGGTATCTCCTCACCGTCACCCCTCCTGATCCTGAACGTGGAGTAGCTCCTCTAGGCCCTCCTGAGCCTGCACAGCCACTGCTCCTTGGACATGGTGTTGCTCCTCTCGGCAGCCGCCCCTGACCTCGGGTGTGGGTTAGCTCCTCCTATCCGTGAGTTTTTAATGCAGAAGTCATGCTAACATGTATTTATGCTCTCTACGGTGCTTCCCACAGTCTTAAATGTACAAGAAGCTTTTCTAACTATTCTGCTGATCAAAATAAATGTGATCCTTTTTCTCTTTACCTCATGAGCACAAGTTAGCTGCCACAGTTCTAGGCATCAACTACATATTCAAATTAAGAAAAAAAGTGATAGTTGGTCATCCAATCCTTATCTATCCTTTTCATCAGAAATAGTAAAACCTTTCTAAAAGTTCCTCACCAATAGTTATCTAACTTAGGTACCATTAGTCAGAACTATGTCATATGACTGTCTTGCGAAGGAGGATAGATATGTGGTTATTTTTCCAGTCTCTATAGCAGAGGCAAGAAATTAAGTTTTGGAATAAGTATTGGGTATTGGTTTAGTTAGTTGACTTGCATGAAAAGCAGTTAATACAGAGTTCACTTCAGTTCAGTTGCTCAGTCGTGTCTGACTCTTTGTGACCCCATGGACTGCAGCACGCCAGACCTCCCTGTCCATCNCATGACTGTCTTGCAAAGGAGGATAGGTATGTGGTTATTTTTCCAGTCTCTATAGCAGAGGCAAGAAATTAAGTTTTGGAATAAGTATTGGGTGTTGGTTTAGTTAGTTGACTTGCATGAAAAACAGTTAATACAGAGTTCACTTCAGTTCAGTTGCTCAGTCGTATCTGACTCTTTGTGACCCCATGGACTGCAGCACGCCAGACCTCCCTGTCCATCACTAAGCCCTGGAGTTTACTCAGACTCATGTCCATTGAGTCGGTAATACCATACAACCATCTCATCTTCTGTCATCCCCTTGTGCTTCCATCTTTAATCTTTCCCAGCATCAGGGTCTTTTCAAATGAGTCCATTCTTCACATCATGTGGCCCAAGTATTAGAGTTTCAGCTTTAGCATCAGTCCTTCCAATGAATATTCAGGACTGATTTCCTTTAGGATGGATTGGTTGGATCTTCTTGCAATCCAAGAGACTCTCAAGAGTCTTTTCCAACACCACAGTTCAAAAGCATCAATTCTTCAGCATTCGGTTTTCTTTATAGTCCAACTCTCACATCCATACATGACTATTGGAAAAACCATAGCTTTGACTAGATGGACCTTTGTTGGCAAAGTAATGTCTCTGCTTTTTAATATGCTATCTACATTGGTCATAACTTTTCTTCCACACAAATCAATAAATTGCAATTGTTCCTAGCTACTAATTTGACAGAAAAAATTATTCAGTTTATGGAAATCAACAAAATATTTCAAAAAATGTACATAATTTAAGTTAACCAGTAGGCAATTCTTAAAGAATTAAAATTCCACGGTGCCTAATCTTATTATATCCAGAGGAAAAACTTGGTATGTGGGAATTTATTATAATTTTCCATTCACTAAGGGCTTCTAAAAATTAAACATAGAAACATTATTAAGGCAGGGTAACAAACTAAAATAATTCATATCTTAAATTGAAATTCAGGAAAAATCTAAACAGAGCCAAAGAACTTGCTTGTTATCTTTGTAGGAAATAATCTGATGCTCACCAGAGCCAAAAATACAAATCAGGCATCATCAATCTTTATTCAAGACTATCACCTATAAAGGCAGCATCTTTTTAATCTGTAAGTACTGGTTGCCCTGGAATCTAAGTCATGCTGTGTAGGAGTGGTGGGGCTTCTCTGGGGATATGAACCATCCTAATCAGGGGTTAGAGACATCCCAGGAAAGAATAAATCAAGAATGAACACTAGAGATAAAGCCCAGTGCAAGACCAGAGTAGGAAAACTTTTGCCAAAGTACCAAGCCAAAATTAAATGAAATATAGAGTGTACAGTGAAAACATACTTTATTGCAGTCAGAAATATATATTAATACTCAGAATATTGGCCTCATTGTCCACTCACTATGGATCTTTGGACAACTTGCTTAATTGTTCAAAATTTAGCTTTCTTAATATTAATGGAGAAAATAAGGCATAACTTTTAGATTGTGATGAGAATTAGAGAAAATATGGATAAAACATTTTACAGATTATTTATCACAGATAATTATAGGTCTTGTTTTGGGATTGTCTTAAAAGTAGGGATTCAAGTAAGGCTTGCATTCAAGTAGCTCATATGGTAGATAGACCCAGGGAAAGAAATGGAGGAAGCAGGGAAATTGCGAAGATGAGAGGGAAGAAATAAAATTCGATGCAAGGTAAATTATAACATTTATCACCAGAGGCATCAGGGCTTGACTTGTCTGGGCCTGCCTAGGGAGGAAACAGAATGCTTCCCAGATTGGGTGACTCAAAGAGCAGAAGTCTAGAGCATTCAACCAGTCTTCTCTATTGGTTGAAAGAGATCGTGTACACCTGTGGCTGATTCATGTCAATGTATGGCAAAACCAATACAGTGTTGTAAAATAGAATAAAGTATTAAATTAAAAAAAAAAAAAAAAAAAAAAGTTAGTTTCCATTTTACATTGAGTGTTGCCCTGGAAGAGTAACCCTTCATAAAACCAGGCTGTACTGTATTTGTGGGCTCAGAGATCTAAGCAGATAGAGCAGAACTCCTCTTAAATAAAACTTTAAGACAGAAAGCAAAAATATTTAAGAGTTTATGGCTGAGGCTAAATGCTATCAGGGTCCCATGAGTCTTATTTCCTAGGAAATAATGGTCAGCTCTTGCTACAGTCCCTGGTAGCATGGATGGTAAAGTGTCTGCCTACAGTGTGGGAGACCCAGGTTCGATCCCTGGGTCAGGAAGATCCCCTGGAGAAGGAAATGGCAACACACTCTAGTATTCAAGCATGGAAAATCCCACGGACTGAGAAGCCTGGTGGGCTACAGTCCATGGTGTTGCAAAGAGACGAACACGACTGAGTGGCAAGTCATAGAGATATAACATGGGTAATAGAGGGATCTGCTATAGATTTTGATAAGATTATTATTATAGTGGTGAAATGAAAGGACGTAAACAAGCTTTCAGCAATCCTGCCATAAGGACATAAATCAGAAATTAAAAGCTTGGAAGATTGATCCAAGTGGCAAATGTCAAGGTGCTTAAGAAGTAATATCTTTGGACAATGTGTTTTTAAATGGTATAATCTGTCTCTGTTGTGCCAATATTTTTATCTTCCTAACGTGGCAGTGTTAATGAGTTACTGTTGCACATAGCTATTGAGAATTTAGTTGTTTCAGTGGCCTATTTGCCTGGCTCCCCTGTCTATGGAATTTTTCAGGCAAGAATAGTGGAGAGCATTGCCATGTCCTCCTCCAGGGGATCTTCCTGACCCAGGGATCGAATCCGAGTCTCTTATATCTCTTGCATTGGCAGGTGGATTCTTTACCACTAGAGCCACCTGGGAACCAGCTTGCCAATGCAAGAGACATAAGAGACTCAGGTTCGATCCTTGGGTTGGGAAGATCTCCTGGAGGAGAGCATGACAACTCAAACTCCAGTATTCTTGTCTAAAAAATCCCATAGACAGAGAGCCCTAGTGGCTGCAGTCCGTAGGGTAGAAAGAATCAGACACAACTGAAATGACTTAGCATGCAGTAGAGGTTTAGAAATATTATATTCAACTATTTTTATCTTCTTTGTCAAAAATTCAATATATAGATCTACTTCTAAACCATGTCTCAAATATAATTTTGTTCCATTGTCAGCATCACCACTCAAATTCAAGGCTTCTTTGGTATGGACTGTCATTCTTTGTCTGTAAACTTACTACGGCTACATTAAAACATGTCAGACCATTCAAACCCTCCAATATTTCCCTTGTTGTTGCCATTGTTCATGTGCTAAGTCATTTGCTAATTCTTTGCAATCCCATGGACTACAGCATGCCAAGCTTCACTGTCCTTCACTGTCTCCTAGTTCTGTTCAGTTCAGTCACTCAGTAGTGTCTGACTCTTTGCAATCCCATGAACTGCAGCATGCCAGGCTTCCCTGTCCATCACCAACTCCCAGAGCTTGCTCAAACTCATGTCCATCGAGTCTGTGATTCCCATATAACCATCTCATCCTCTGTCATTCCCTTCTCCTCCTGCCTTCAATCTTTCTTAGCATCAGGGTCTTTTCCAATGAGTTAGTTCTTCTCATCAGGTGACCAAAATATGGGAGCTTCAGCTTCAGCATCAGTCCTTCCAGTGAACACCCAGGACTGATTTCCTTTAGGATGGACTGGTTGGATCTCCTGGTTATCCAAGGGTCTCAAGCATCTTCTCCAGCACCACAGTTCAAAAGCATCAATTCTTTAGCACTTAGCTTTCTTTATGATCCAACTCTTACATCCATATATGACTACTTGTAAAATCATAGCTTTGACTAGATGGACCTTTGTCAGCAAACTAATATCTCTGTTTTTTTAATATGATGTCTAGGTTTGTCAAAGATTTTCTTCCAAAGAGCAAGCATCTCTTAATTTCATGTCTGAAGTCACCATCTGCAGTGATTTTTGAACCCAAGAATATAAAGTCTGTCACTGTTTTCATTCCACTGTTCCCATCTATCTATCTCCCAGAGTTTTTCAAATTCATGGCCATTGAGTCAGTGATGCTATCTAACAATCTCAGCCTCTGTTGTCACCTTCTCCTCCTACCCTCAATCTTTCCCACCATCAGGGTCTTTCCCAGTGAGTTGGCTCTTTGTATCAGTGGCCAAAGTATAGGAGTTTCAGCTTCAGCATTAGTCCTTCCAATGAATATTCAGGACTGATTTCCTTTAGGATTAACTGATTTGATCTCCTTGCAGTCCAAGGGATTCTCGAGTCTTCTCAGCAACATAGTTCAAAAGGATAAATTCTTTGGTGCTCAGCCTTCTTTAGGGTCCAACTCTCATATCTGCACATGACTACTGGGAAAACCATACCTTTGACTGTATAAACCTTTGCTAGCAAAGTGATGATTCTTTCCACTAATCTTTGGATTAAATTCCAATTTCCTTTGACTTGCATATAGAACTCTATGTTATTTGTCCTCCAATTACCTCTGTGAATTTATTTTACTACTTTTCTTATTACATACATACAACAGTTTAGCCACGAAGACTTTCTTTCTGCTCTTCTAATTCCTCAAGATTATTGCTACATTGAGAACATCCCACTTCCTTTTTTTTAATCCCATAATGCTTTTCCCTAATTATGTCTGGTTCCTCTTTATCATTCATATTTTAGCATTTTCTTGGCTACCTAAACAAAAAATGTCACTGTGTTATGTCTATTGAATCACCTCATTTTAATTCCCTGCATAACACTAATCAGTGTTGTAAATCTTTTCTTGTTTATTTGCTTGTTTATTTTCTAGTTTCTTTTACTAGGATATAAATGATATGAGTCCGGAGATTGTTTATCTTGCTCAAGCCTGTATCCCCAGTAACTAGAATAGTGTTTGGAACATCTTATTTGTTCAAAAATTATTATTTAAATTAATGAATGAATACATGAATCTAGTTGTAAGCTAATATGCTTTGAAAAGTATTGCTGAAGACGCATTGCTTTTAGTCCCCAAACCTAGATTCTTTGCAACATAAATTTAAGGGTCTTGAGTATTTGTCCCAAAGAATAGGGAGGAATTTATTCCTTCCTGAGTTCACTCTAGGAGTCCAGATGATTCTAAAATTCAGGGACAATCCCTCCTTCTCATCTCATTTTAGGACTTTTGTACCCCACATGAATCTTGTAGTACAATGCCTCTATGTTTTTTTAACTGATGTTCACCCAACTACCGTTTTCACTGGTCTTTGATGAGTATAGAAATTGAAAGCACACATTTACAAACTTTTGCAGCAAATTTGATATCATTATCCCAACTAAGTGTATGAACATTTTTAAAAAATTATTATTTTCTTCTAAAGAGGTTAAGTTTGTGATGGATTAGGGAAAAATAAAAGCATGTCCTTCATAACAAATAGTTGGAAAAGCTGCTATTTTAAAGCTAGAGTAGATANACATAAGAGACTCAGGTTCGATCCTTGGGTTGGGAAGATCCCCTGGAGGAGAGCATGACAACTCAAACTCCAGTATTCTTGTCTAAAAAATCCCATAGACAGAGAGCCCTAGTGGCTGCAGTCCGTAGGGTAGAAAGAATCAGACACAACTGAAATGACTTAGCATGCAGTAGAGGTTTAGAAATATTATATTCAACTATTTTTATCTTCTTTGTCAAAAATTCAATATATAGATCTACTTCTAAACCATGTCTCAAATATAATTTTGTTCCATTGTCAGCATCACCACTCAAATTCAAGGCTTCTTTGGTATGGACTGTCATTCTTTGTCTGTAAACTTACTACGGCTACATTAAAACATGTCAGACCATTCAAACCCTCCAATATTTCCCTTGTTGTTGCCATTGTTCATGTGCTAAGTCATTTGCTAATTCTTTGCAATCCCATGGACTACAGCATGCCAAGCTTCACTGTCCTTCACTGTCTCCTAGTTCTGTTCAGTTCAGTCACTCAGTAGTGTCTGACTCTTTGCAATCCCATGAACTGCAGCATGCCAGGCTTCCCTGTCCATCACCAACTCCCAGAGCTTGCTCAAACTCATGTCCATCGAGTCTGTGATTCCCATATAACCATCTCATCCTCTGTCATTCCCTTCTCCTCCTGCCTTCAATCTTTCTTAGCATCAGGGTCTTTTCCAATGAGTTAGTTCTTCTCATCAGGTGACCAAAATATGGGAGCTTCAGCTTCAGCATCAGTCCTTCCAGTGAACACCCAGGACTGATTTCCTTTAGGATGGACTGGTTGGATCTCCTGGTTATCCAAGGGTCTCAAGCATCTTCTCCAGCACCACAGTTCAAAAGCATCAATTCTTTAGCACTTAGCTTTCTTTATGATCCAACTCTTACATCCATATATGACTACTTGTAAAATCATAGCTTTGACTAGATGGACCTTTGTCAGCAAACTAATATCTCTGTTTTTTTAATATGATGTCTAGGTTTGTCAAAGATTTTCTTCCAAAGAGCAAGCATCTCTTAATTTCATGTCTGAAGTCACCATCTGCAGTGATTTTTGAACCCAAGAATATAAAGTCTGTCACTGTTTTCATTCCACTGTTCCCATCTATCTATCTCCCAGAGTTTTTCAAATTCATGGCCATTGAGTCAGTGATGCTATCTAACAATCTCAGCCTCTGTTGTCACCTTCTCCTCCTACCCTCAATCTTTCCCACCATCAGGGTCTTTCCCAGTGAGTTGGCTCTTTGTATCAGTGGCCAAAGTATAGGAGTTTCAGCTTCAGCATTAGTCCTTCCAATGAATATTCAGGACTGATTTCCTTTAGGATTAACTGATTTGATCTCCTTGCAGTCCAAGGGATTCTCGAGTCTTCTCAGCAACATAGTTCAAAAGGATAAATTCTTTGGTGCTCAGCCTTCTTTAGGGTCCAACTCTCATATCTGCACATGACTACTGGGAAAACCATACCTTTGACTGTATAAACCTTTGCTAGCAAAGTGATGATTCTTTCCACTAATCTTTGGATTAAATTCCAATTTCCTTTGACTTGCATATAGAACTCTATGTTATTTGTCCTCCAATTACCTCTGTGAATTTATTTTACTACTTTTCTTATTACATACATACAACAGTTTAGCCACGAAGACTTTCTTTCTGCTCTTCTAATTCCTCAAGATTATTGCTACATTGAGAACATCCCACTTCCTTTTTTTTAATCCCATAATGCTTTTCCCTAATTATGTCTGGTTCCTCTTTATCATTCATATTTTAGCATTTTCTTGGCTACCTAAACAAAAAATGTCACTGTGTTATGTCTATTGAATCACCTCATTTTAATTCCCTGCATAACACTAATCAGTGTTGTAAATCTTTTCTTGTTTAATTGCTTGTTTATTTTCTAGTTTCTTTTACTAGGATATAAATGATATGAGTCCGGAGATTGTTTATCTTGCTCAAGCCTGTATCCCCAGTAACTAGAATAGTGTTTGGAACATCTTATTTGTTCAAAAATTATTATTTAAATTAATGAATGAATACATGAATCTAGTTGTAAGCTAATATGCTTTGAAAAGTATTGCTGAAGACGCATTGCTTTTAGTCCCCAAACCTAGATTCTTTGCAACATAAATTTAAGGGTCTTGAGTATTTGTCCCAAAGAATAGGGAGGAATTTATTCCTTCCTGAGTTCACTCTAGGAGTCCAGATGATTCTAAAATTCAGGGACAATCCCTCCTTCTCATCTCATTTTAGGACTTTTGTACCCCACATGAATCTTGTAGTACAATGCCTCTATGTTTTTTTAACTGATGTTCACCCAACTACCGTTTTCACTGGTCTTTGATGAGTATAGAAATTGAAAGCACACATTTACAAACTTTTGCAGCAAATTTGATATCATTATCCCAACTAAGTGTATGAACATTTTTAAAAAATTATTATTTTCTTCTAAAGAGGTTAAGTTTGTGATGGATTAGGGAAAAATAAAAGCATGTCCTTCATAACAAATAGTTGGAAAAGCTGCTATTTTAAAGCTAGAGTAGATATGAAGCTTAGAGAAGACTTGCAAAGCCAAGTGCCAGCTCAGAATCATGACAGCCAGAATTTTTAGATAATTAGTGAAGAGTTTCTCAAATTTGAAAGTTTTCTTAGACTCCTTATATGTCCCTGCTGCTGCTGCTGCTGCTAAGTCACTTCAGTCGTATCTGACTCTGTGCGACCCCATAGATGGCAGCCCACCAGGCTTCCCCATCCCAGGGACTCTCCAAGCAAGAACACTGGAGTGGGTTGCCATTTCCTTCTCCAGTGCATGAAAATGAAAAGTCAAAGTGAAGTCACTCAGTCGTGTCCAACTCTTAGTGACCCCATGAACTGCAGCCTACCAGGCTCCTCCATCCATGGGATTTTCCAGGCAAGAGTACTTGAGTGGGGTGCCTAAATTATTTATAATATAATATTTGAACTTGTAAGCAAAAATACATGAACTTTTCATGTGCATAGATTTTATGCAACTACAAAACCAAATTAAGTTTAAAATTAAAAAGTTCAAATAATTACCATTCATGTATGTAACATGTTTCACTGAAACTAGATCAATACTTATTTGGGCATATGATAATAATTGCTATGATGCAGGTTTTAGAGAAATTTTTAGAGTAGGAATGATTCTGGAACCTTTTTCAATAAGGATAAAATAGCAAATATGTTCAGGTTTTTTGGTCATATGATCTCTTTTGTAACTACTCAGCTCTGCTATTGTAGCATGAAATTAGCCACAGACATAATGTACATGAATGGTCCTTTGGAATACACTGGTTTTCAATGTTGACTCTGGATTCCAGGTAATAGCAGAGAGTGAATAAGAAATCTGAGAATAGTAATACAGGTCTTGCATAAGCACATGGCTTATAGACTAAATGATGTGAAAGCAAAAGCAGGGAGCCACTTGAAAGAAACCTGAAGAAGACTACAAAATAAAAAGATATAGTGGTAGGGAGCTATTCTTTTTTATATCTAGTTGTATAATTTCTCCAGGTTCTCAGGGAAGAAGAACAGAAAGTTTGCATTGTATTCAACAACTCCTCAGTAATAATAACAAATAATAATGATTCACACACATTGAGTGTTTATTAGATGCCAGAGTCCTTCGTATCTGGGTTAGTCACTTAGGCTATCTGGCTCTGTTGTCTTGGTCAGCAGATAGATTCATTTAACCATATCAGACCGGAGATGCGAGTCAGTTGTAAGATATACAAACTCAGAGTTTATTAAGGGGGTTCTGGCTATAGTTATTGAGAAGCACACAGATGGTACTGTGAACATGAGATCACACTGGGAAACACTACAGACAGGTTAAAAGAGTTTAGCACCTGGAGCACTAATACATATAGAGATCCTGAATCANACTAGATCAATACTTATTTGGGCATATGATAATAATTGCTATGATGCAGGTTTTAGAGAAATTTTTAGAGTAGGAATGATTCTGGAACCTTTTTCAATAAGGATAAAATAGCAAATATGTTCAGGTTTTTTGGTCATATGATCTCTTTTGTAACTACTCAGCTCTGCTATTGTAGCATGAAATTAGCCACAGACATAATGTACATGAATGGTCCTTTGGAATACACTGGTTTTCAATGTTGACTCTGGATTCCAGGTAATAGCAGAGAGTGAATAAGAAATCTGAGAATAGTAATACAGGTCTTGCATAAGCACATGGCTTATAGACTAAATGATGTGAAAGCAAAAGCAGGGAGCCACTTGAAAGAAACCTGAAGAAGACTACAAAATAAAAAGATATAGTGGTAGGGAGCTATTCTTTTTTATATCTAGTTGTATAATTTCCCCAGGTTCTCAGGGAAGAAGAACAGAAAGTTTGCATTGTATTCAACAACTCCTCAGTAATAATAACAAATAATAATGATTCACACACATTGAGTGTTTATTAGATGCCAGAGTCCTTCGTATCTGGGTTAGTCACTTAGGCTATCTGGCTCTGTTGTCTTGGTCAGCAGATAGATTCATTTAACCATATCAGACCGGAGATGCGAGTCAGTTGTAAGATATACAAACTCAGAGTTTATTAAGGGGGTTCTGGCTATAGTTATTGAGAAGCACACAGATGGTACTGTGAACATGAGATCACACTGGGAAACACTACAGACAGGTTAAAAGAGTTTAGCACCTGGAGCACTAATACATATAGAGATCCTGAATCAGATCACATGCTATGGGGACACCAAATTTCCCGTGTGAACTATGAACGATAAAACTACCAAGATAAGAGCACTTGGTAAGCCACGGATTTTGCAGAGAATGGAAAAATAAAGGTTATCTGGATTTGCATAGAAAAAAATAATTATCAAGAAAGCCCACAGGTCACTGTAGATTCAATTATATGTTAGACACTCAAACTCACTTTAAATTATAAAATGAGAAAATGCAGTGTGGACTAAGGATATTTTATGAAAAAAAAATCTATTTTCCAAAGATTCTATCTATATTAAGGGAAGTCATCTTGAAGTGTCCGCAACATCATTGTATAATTAGCACCCCAGGTTATATTTATTTAAGCCGTTGAAAGTCAGAAGAAGCAAAACTCTATCTGGCAATACCATGATGAATAATACTCCTAATGGGGCTAAAAATTGAAACTAATTGGTTTGTGTGATTGTTATTAAGTCTAATTTAAGTTAGTTAATGGAATTTTGTTTGGCAAGGGAATAGAGTTTATCTTTGCAGATGATATTTTTATCTTTGAAATGAGTTGCTGTCACCCTATTGAATCCATAGATCTAAATAAAGTTAAAGTGATAATGTTCCTCTGCATGCCTCAGGTCAACGGTTATTTTTAGAGAAAACATAGTAAGAAAATACATAACATTCCTAGTACAGTGGTATCTCTATCTAGAATACCGACATATTCAATCTTCATTTTCAACAGACTCCATGTAAGATCAGGTCACTTAAAACAGTGTGACAGTTTAGTGGAATATAAATCCATAACACAGTTGCCTAAATAGATTCCAGTGCCACCCAATGATGAAATAAATGATCTTTCATGAAAATCAGATTTGGCAGGGATGCCAGAAAGCCTAATTAAGTAAACAATATACAACCTAGGTAGTCTTCTATACTATTTATTATACTTCATATATGATTGTTTCTTAACTGATTTGTGTATATAGCCTGGCTGAACTTTGAAATGAGTATTCACATATGTCATATCTTTCGGCCTTTACATACTTGTTCATGGGGTTCTCGAGGCAAGGATACTGGAGTGGTCTTTCATTTACTCCTCCTCCAGTGGACCAATTTTGTCAAAATTCTTCACTATGACCCATGCATCAGGGGTGGTCCTGCACAGCATGGCTCATAATTCATTGAGATATGCAAGTTCCTCAGCTACAACAAGGCTGTGGTCCATGAAGTAGTATGATACCGGATGATGAGCCTCCCAGGACAGAAGGTGTCCAATATGCTACTAGGGAAGAGCAGAGGGCAGTTACTAATAGCTCCAGAAAGAATGAAGTGGCTGAACCAAAGCAGAAATGATGCTCAGGTGTGGATGTGTCTGGTGGTGAAAGTAAAGTCCAATGCTGTAAAATATTGCATAGAAACCTAAATGTTAGGTCCATGAA
Source organism: Raphicerus campestris (assembly GCA_006410735.1). Taxonomy (NCBI): domain Eukaryota; kingdom Metazoa; phylum Chordata; class Mammalia; order Artiodactyla; family Bovidae; genus Raphicerus; species Raphicerus campestris. The sequence continues at coordinate 13,807 of SJYW01017242.1, forward strand.
TAAAGGTAAATTGGATACGATCAAATAAAAGACGGCAAGATTGAACTTCAATATCTTAGGAATCAGTGAGCTAAAATGGATGGGAATGGGCAAATTTAATTCAGATGACTATTATCCGCCACTGTGGGCAAGAACCATTTAGAAGAAATGAAGTAGCCCTCATAGTCAACAAAAGAATCTGAAGTGAAATGAAAGGATAATTTCAGTTTATTTCCAGGGTAAACTATTCAACATCACAGTAATCCAGGTCTATGCCCCAACCACTGATACTAAAGGAGCTTAAGTGGACTAGTTCTATGAAGATCTACAAGACCTTCTAGAACTAACACACACACAAAAAGGTCCTTTTGTCATAAGNAAAAAAAGGAAAACAGTCAAAGGAGATCAAATAAGTTTAGTCATTAAATATAGTTAAGGACATTTAGTTCCTTCTCAAGGGCTATAGATAATGCTATGAGCCATATCCTGTGAGCTGTCTTATAGATATTGAAACCCTCGATAAATGGAAAAAGTTAACTACATAAAAACCAGACTATAGCCATGATGTTGTTTTTCAGTTGCTGCTAAGTCACGTCCTATTCTTTGCTAATTCATAGACTGCAGCATGCCAAGATGCCCTTTCCTCACTATCTCCCTGAGTTTGGTCAAACTCTGTCTATGGCGTCAGTGATGCTATTCAGCCATCTCATCCTGTCACCCCCTGCCCTCATTCTTTCTCAGTATCAAAGTCTTTTCCAGTGAGTCAGCTCATTGCATCAGGTGGTCAAAGTATTGGAGCTTCAGCGTCAATCTTTCCAATGAATATTCAGGATTGATTTTCTTTAGGATTGACTGGTTTGATCTTGCTGTCCAAGGGACTCTCAAGAGTCTTCTTGAGCACCACAATTTGAAATAATCAATTCTCTGGTGCTCAGCCTTCTTTATGGTTCAAATCACATTTGTACATGACTACTTGAAAAGCCACAGCTTTGACTGTACTGACTTTTGCTGACAAAGTGATACCTCTGCTTTTTAATATGCTGTCTAGTTTTATCATCATAGCTTTTCTTCCAAGGAGCAAGTTTCTTTTAATTTCATGGCTGCAGTCACCATCTGCAATATATTTTTGAAGGCCAAGAAAATAAAATCTGTCACTGTTTCCACTTTATAGATACCATAATCTTAGTTTTTTGAATGTTGGTTTTTAAATTTTATTTATTTATTTTAATTGGAGGCTAATTACTTTATAATATTGTGGTGATTTTGCAATACACTGTCAGCCACAGGTGTACATGTGTCCCCCATCCCGCACCCCCTCCCCAACTCCTTTCCCACCCCCCCCCTCTTCGTTGTG